>SJYC01146864.1:0-22174 GCA_006408675.1 Madoqua kirkii | reverse complement strand
ATAATTTATTCAAGAATGACTGATTTCAAAATTTCTATTAAGAATATAAGAGAACAAAGAGAAACTCTGACATCTAGCCTTATATCAGTATAATATAAATGTATACTTTGGAATCTTTTATATATTGAAAGGTTAGCAATCTTAAAGACAGTAGACTCATCTCCCCTCGATTCATTTTACTGGATCAACTAAGCTCAGTTTTCTACAGTAAATTCTCCATGGAATATTAAAATGGCCAGATGAAATGCTCATCTAATAGTAGGCTCATATGATTCATAAATATTCTAAGGTTTTTGTATTGCAACTGGTAACAGCAAAGAACTCATACTTATCTTTTAGAAATAAAGTTTTATTTCTCCCTTCAATTATCCATTTGCATCAATCTATAAAGTTTCATTCTTGAGATTTTCCTGGTGATATAGTGGCTAAGAATTCATGCTTTCAATGCAAGGGGCTTGGGTTTGATACCTGGTCAAGAAACTAGATCCTACGTGCCCCAACTAGGAGTTGATATGCCACAGTGATACCACCGTTATGGCAAAAAGTGAAGAGGAACTAAAAAGCCTCTTGATGAAAGTGAAACCAGAGAGTGAAAAAGTTGGCTTAAAGCTTTTCAGAAAACGAAGATCATGGCATCTGGTCCCATCACTGCATGGGAAATAGATGGGGAAACAGTGGAAACAGTGTCAGACTTTATTTTGGGGGGCTCCAAAATCACTGCAGATGGTGACTGCAGCCATGAAATTAAAAGACGCTTACTCCTTGGGAGAAAGATTATGACCAACTTAGACAGCATATTCAAAAGAGAGACATTACTTTGCCGACTAAGGTCCATCTAGTCAAGGCGATGGTTTTTCCTGTGGTCATGTATGGATATGAGAGTTGGACTGTGAAAAAGGCTGAGCACTGAAGAATTGATGCTTTTGAACTGAGGTGTTGGAGAAGACTCTTGAGAGTCCCTTGGACTGCAAGTAGATCCAACCAGTCCATTCTGAAGGAGATCAGCCCTGGGGTTTCTTTGCAAGGAATGAGCTAAAGCTGAAACTCTAGTACTTTGGCCACCTCATGCAAAGAGTTGACTCACTGGAAAAGACTCTGATTCTGGGAGGGATTGGGGGCAGGAAGAGAAGGGGACGACCGAGGATGAGATGGCTGGATGGCATCACTGACTCGATGGACGTGAGTGTGAGTGAACTCTGAGAGTTGGTGATGAACAGGGAGGCCTGGCGTGCTGCAATTCATGGAGTCACAAAGGGTTGGACACGACTGAGTGACTGAACTGAACTGAACTGAACTGAACCAAGATATTGCATGCTACAATCAAACCTGGCACAGCCATACAAATAAATATTATATATATTTATAAATTTTTAATCTTTATCCATTTTCATGTTAACATGATAATAGGATCAAGGACTTTATTGTCCTAATGATGACAACTTTTGATCCTAATCCATGTGGGGCTAAGAGTGGCAATAACTCCATGACAAGTTATCTCAGAAACCAATGAGAAGTGAATGCGTTCACAGTCTTGGACATCTCATTTTATGTTTAGTCTGAAATGCCCAAGATCCTGCCCCCCTCACTTGCTTTCTTTTCACTTTCTGATTTCTGTCACATACATAAAGAAAACTCCTTTCTTCTATATGATTGGAAATTCTGGAATAAGTGTGCAATTTCCATGCCAAGTTTAGGAGGTAAGATATGAAAACATATTTCTCATTTTGGTCTGGTCTTTTAAGATGTGTCTGAGGCTATAAACTTACTGACATAATAAAGTGATAAATCTGATGAATGTGTAAATGTTTGCAACTCTCTCTCCCCTCCCTTTTACCTACTGAAGATAATCATATCTTTTCTTTCTAAGAGGATTTTAGTTTTGTACCATGGTTTAGGTGACTTTATAATGTGGAAATTAGAAATAACAGAAATGGAATGTGACAATAAAGATTCAAATCAAGATATACAGAAAGCTAAAGGAAAGAAGGATAAGAGAAAAGTGTCCTTTTTAGTGTTAAAAGATTGGATTCCAATTGGTGATTGGACTGGAAAGCTAATTGGTAATTGGTGATTAGAACTGAAAGTGAAGAAAAGAAAATTTGTAGATGCTCAATGGTGGATATGAAGAGATGTTTTTAAAATATGCTTAGGGGAACACAAATTCATTATCTTACAGTTGCTGAGGGTCAGATGTCTGGGTATGGAGCAGGGTCTCATCAGCTGAAATCAAGGTCTTGACAACTACTGTGATCTCATCTGATGGCTGGGGTCCTCTTCCAAGTTCACTGGTTGTTGGTGGGATTCAGTTTCCTATGGGCATAAGTCTGAAGTCTTCATTTTCTTTTGGGTTATTACAGAGGCTGTTCTTAGGTCCCAGAGGCAGGTTGGCTGGCCTCAGGTCCTTGCCACAGAAAGCTCTCTCATGGCTATTTGCTAATTCAAAGTAAGCAACAGTCTTTTCTGCTTGAATCTCTCTGACTTCTTTTAAGAGTTCACTTGATTAGGTCAGGCCCACTTACACAGCTGCTGCTGCTGCTGCTGCTAAGTCGCTTCAGTTGTGTCTGACTCTGTGCAACCCCATAGATGGCAGTCCACCAGGCTCCTCCATCCCTGGCATTCTCCAGGCAAGAATACTGGAGTTCTAATGAGATGGATGAAACTGGAGCCGATTATACAGACTGAAGTAAGCCAGAAAGAAAAACACCACTACAGTATACTGACACATATATATGGAATTTAGAAAGATAGCAATGATGACCCCGTATGTGAGACAACAAAAGAGACACAGAGGTATAGAACGGACTTTTGGCCTCTGAGGGAGAGGGAGAGGGTGGGATGATTTGGGGGAATGGCATTGAAACATGTATACTATCATGTAAGAAACGAAGTGCCAGTCTATGTTCGATACAGGATACTTGGGGCCGGTGCACGGGGATGATCCAGAGAGATGATATGGGGTGGGAAGTGGGAGGGGGCTTCGGGATTGGGAGCTCATGTACACTTGTGGCTGATTCATGTCAATGTATGGCAAAACCAATACAGTACTGTAACGTAGAATAAAGTAAAAATAAAATTAAAAAAAAACAAAAAGAATACTGGAGTGGGTTGCCGTTGCCTCCTCCAATGCATGCATGCATGCTAAGTCGCTTCAGTTGTGTCTGACTCTGTGCGACCCTATGGACAGCAGCCCACGAGGCTCCTCTGTCCACGGGATTCTCTAGGCAAGAATACTGGAGTGGGTTGCCATTTCCCTCTCCATCTTATCTCATAGTTATATTTACAGGTTTTGACACCTCTAAAATTTGGTAAGCACCAAAGTTCCTTTTCAGATGTGACATTCAGCAATGTGATTGTGCTCTAGTTCTGTTACAAATACCTTTGACACAATGAAACTTTTTCCCAGTGATGCACAAGTGAGGTTAGGAACTTTCTAGATAGTAAAGAAATGTCTATGGTAGGAAATGTAAGTGTTGGGAAGAACTATGAGGGACAGGAAGTCACAAAGTGGAGAGAGCGCTTACAAACTTCTCAGGTTTGAAAGCTGTCATCTCTTGATTCTCACATCTATTCTTACTTCCATCTCAGCAGAACTTGTTGACACAGTCTGGTGTACATTCCTTTCCTTACATCAACATATCTCAAATTTGACCATGAATCTCAAAGTAAAATAAGCTTCATTCTATCTGTTTTCTGGTGGAGCCCTTATATTTCTGTGAAACAAATGATACATTGTTGAACCTATTTTGCAAGGAAGGAATGGAAATGCAGATGTAGAGAATGGACTGTGGACACTGTGGGGGAAGGAGAGAGGGGGACTGATGGAGAAAGTAGGATTGATGTAAACATACCGTCATGTGTAAAATATTATAGATAGTCAGAGGGGAATTGTTATATAACTCAGGGAGTCCAACTCGGCGCTCTCTGATAACCTGGAGGGGTCAGGCGTGGGGTGGGTGAGGAGGAGAGAGAGGCTCAAGAGGAAGAGGATTTTTATATAATTAAGGTTAAAGCGTTTGCCTGCAAGGCAGGAGACCAGGGTTCAGTCCCTGGGTCGGGAAGATCCCCTGGAGAAGGAAATGGCAACCCACTCCAGTATTCTTGCCTGGAGAATCCCATGGACAGAGGAGCCTGGTAGGTTACAATCCGTGGGGTCGCAAAGAGTCGGACACGACTGAGCGACTTCACTTCACTTCATGGGTGATTCACATTGTTATACGACAAAAACCAATGCAACATTTTAAAGCAATTTTCCTCCAATTAAAAAAAAAAGAAAATATATGTATTATGTACATTGATACTGGGGAATTGCACTGGGGTTAAAGAAAAAGCAGAGGGGATTTTTTTCAGCCCCTTTATAAATATAATTAGGATTTGAGCTTTAAAAGCTATGTACACCCTTGTTCTCCTCTTCACTTGTCACCAAAGGATGGCAGCAGATTTAACAACTAGGCCAAAAACTTCAAGAGCATTTTAAAAGCTACTTTGTTATTCAAGGATTTGGGGCAAGAATCCCTGTAGACTTGCAATATCAGGGGGGAAAATGGACTGAAGTCCTGGAAGATGGGTGTCGTGGCGTGTCACTGTAAAATCCAAGACCCTGTTCCATTTAGACATCTTGTTTGAAAGTCTTATATCATGAAAAAAACATGTCTCCTGTCCATTAGTTGACTGTCAGTGGGAAGTGTTAAATCTGGATGCCATTCTGACCCTTGATTGGTCTTCCTAGCACTACTTCGGTTAAAAGAAGGAGGCTGGGAACAACTCAGAACTTCTCTATAATTTCAGATACAGAAAAGTCAGAAAACTCTTCAAAACTATCTCGTGATTTAGAAAGTGATCCAATTCAAAGCATTTTTAAATTTTAAAATAATTTTAGTTTTGTAGTTTTTCCTCCCTTTTAAGCATGTAGAGGGATATTTTATAATTTTTTCAAAAGTACTCTTATTCAAAGGGATAATGATTATTATTTTTAATGTTGGAGCATTAGTGAGTCAGAGCTTTGTAATCATTCATGGAACAGCACAGGATTAGCAAGATATGAATTCAGCAGGGGATTAAGAAGAAAGGCTAATAATTTGCCAGAGTTGAATGAATTCTGAATCTTCTGGAGGTTGAAAAATATTTGATTAACTCATTTTTGAAAAATTATTTTTAGCTCTTGCTGATGTTTCCCAAGGAGAAGCATTAAGATTAAGTTATAAGCCTGAATCTTCCATTTCAGGAATTCTGTTTTGTTATCCTGTTAACTAGGTACCTAGGATTCTACATAGCAAAACTTTCCTGTTGGAAAGGGTTGGGTACAAAATGCTTTAAATCCCAAAGATTAAAGTATCTAAGATGAATATCGAGGTAGACAGACTGAGTTGAGAAATGATGGACAAAATACTTATTTCTTTTCTTTTTCAAAATGGAAATAAATTATTTATTTGTATAATGTAAAAAAGCATTTCATGTTTATGGTAAATAATTACTTCATAACAGAATAATAAAATCAGGGATGTAAAATGTAAAAATTGCCTGTATTCATTACATAAAGATAGCAATGTTGAAGTTAGTGTATGTAAATTCATACTGCTGCTGCTGCTGCTGCTAAGTCGCTTCAGTCGTGTCTGATTCTGTGCGATCCCACAGATGGCAGCCCACCAGGCTCCCCCATCCCTGGGATTCTCCAGGCAAGGGTTGCCATTTCCTTCTCCAATGCATGAAAGTAAAAAGTGAAAGGAAAGTCACTCAGTCGTGTCTGACTCTTAGTGGCCCATGGACTATAGCCTACCAGGCTCCTCTGTCCATGGGATTTTCCAGGCAAGAGTACTGGAGTGGGATGCCATTGCCTTTTCCGAAATTCATACTAGCAAATATTAATTAAAAAAGAATATGAGTTTCTGAATATGCATTCTCAATGAGTACCTGCATTTTTTTACTTAATAACTTTCATAAATTCTTTATAGTGTTTATATAGGTCTCTATTTTTTATTTTTTAAATCCCAGAATACTTATCCATTGAATAGATACATAAGACTATTACATAGTGGTTAATAACATGAGTTATGGAGTCAGATCAACCTAGATATGAGTCTAGGCTCTGCTAACTAGGAGACAAGTATTCTTGATATTTAGCTGATTCCCCTTCAAATCATTGTTCTATTTTTTTTCAAAGGAAGATAATGGATGTAATAATAATATTTAATTTGTAGGCTGTTGATTGTGAGAATGAAACGAAATTTTTTTTTCAAAGTGCCTTGAATAGTATGCACAACATTTAGCACGTTGCTTGGGTTCAGTGAATGCTAGATGTTATCATTGTGATAATTTATTGAGCCAAGCATTTAAAACTTAATGTCTGGAATGTTTGCTATGCCCTCTATTATTTCTAAAACCTAGAATAATCCTGTGAAACCAAACTTATGAACTTGTCTGATTATAAATTATTATTATTAGTTTTTAGGATTTTGATTCCTCTGGGAAATTTTCCCATCCAAAAAGTGGACCAATATGAAACCCTATTAGCATTGTACAGGAAGGAAAGCTTTGTCTCATCCATTTTGAACAGTTAAAGATTTTTCTCAGCTACATAGGTGAGAAAAATCTTCAAACCATGTGAAAAACAATTTTAAGCCACTAAAATACTCTTCTAAAGGCCTTAAAAGATTATGATGTGTCTTTTAAAATATCTTAAGATACAATGAAAGCCAAGTTCCTTGCTAACCAATTTCCAGAGGAGCAGACATTTTATTAATATATTCCCCAAATGATCACCTCTGCAACTCCACAGCGCAGCTTCTAGCTCTGCTGTGAAATTAACTGTTTAAGAAAAACGATTCCTTTCAAGTGTCTATGAATATTGCAGTGGCCCAGGCTCTACAGCAGAAAGAGTACAGGCTTTAGAATGATAGAAAGCTGGGCTCTGATTCTCATCTATCGTGTTTCGCAAAGGCTTAGGAGGGCACTGGAATGGACAGGCCTGTGGGGGTCATAGTGAGTTAGGGAGGAGCAGTTCCACAAAGAAAAAGAAGTTCTGCTAGACGCAAGAGAAAGCAGGGCTACTGATCTAGCCAATGTGGAGAAATGCTTCTTTGAGCACTATTTTCCCTGTGTAGACATGAGTAAATGAAGTATCTGAGAGGTTTCATTATACTGTTAAACTTTGCACAACTAATACATACATGATACAGTTCTTAGCCTTTTTTATTGTCCAACTCTCACATCCATACATGACTACTGGGAAAAATCATAGCTTTGACTATGCAGACCTTTGTCAGCAAAATGATGTCTCTGTTTTTTAATACACTGTCTAAATTTGTCATAGCTTTTCTTCTAAGCTTTCTTTTCTTCCAAGGAGCTTTACTTCCAAGCATCTTTTTATTTCATGGCTGCAGTCACCATCTGCAGTGACTTTGGAGCCTAAGAAAATAAAATCTGTCTCAACTTTTTCTCCTTCTATTTGCCATGAAGTATTGGGACTAGATGCCACGATCTCAGTTTGGTAAGCAAATCCAGATCTTACCTTCCCTTTTATCAGCTCTTAATGTACAGCAATTAAAGCTTTACTCCTTGAATATGGTATCCTGTCAATATTTACTATAGTTATTGTGCAAAAAAGAGGCCAGACTTAAATAATGGTATAAAAACAAAGAGCAACAACTGACACCAAAGGGAAGCAGTGTGGTATAAGAAATTCCCTTGGAATAACAGGATTGCCATTAATTAGCTGAGTGACCTCAGAAAATCTCACAACCTCCATAGCCTCTAATTATAAAATGAGAGAATTAGAAAATGATCCCTCTGGTTCTAACATTTAATGATACTATGATTTCATGAAATAATAAATATTGTGGAACGTCCAACCTTCTGGATCGTTGGGTGGTTGGTATTTGTCTTACTATTCGGATGTCAGACAAGACAGCCTTAAGTTTCCATGTACTCCTAAGGCAATAATTCTGGGTGTATGTAGAAAGGAAACTGGCTGTGGTCTGGAGTCTTAGGTGGGAACTTTGGGTGACTTTGAACAAATCTTTTTTTCTCTGGTACTTTGTTTCCTCATTTGCAACATAATGGGCTTGGATAAAAACAGTGGTCTCTCTTATAAACAGTGGTTTCCATAAGCCATTATGGAAAAATTCAAATGAAGTTTTTGGCCAACCCAATATTTCAACCAAAGAACCCTTTTGCAAATGAAAATGTTAAGTAAATCAACCTAGATATGAGTCTAGGCTCTGCTAACTAGGAGACAAGTATTCTTGATATTTAGCTGATTCCCCTTCAAATCATTGTTCTATTTTTTTTCAAAGGAAGATAATGGATGTAATAATAATATTTAATTTGTAGGCTGTTGATTGTGAGAATGAAACGAAATTTTTTTTTCAAAGTGCCTTGAATAGTATGCACAACATTTAGCACGTTGCTTGGGTTCAGTGAATGCTAGATGTTATCATTGTGATAATTTATTGAGCCAAGCATTTAAAACTTAATGTCTGGAATGTTTGCTATGCCCTCTATTATTTCTAAAACCTAGAATAATCCTGTGAAACAAACTTATGAACTTGTCTGATTATAAATTATTATTATTAGTTTTTAGGATTTTGATTCCTCTGGGAAATTTTCCCATCCAAAAAGTGGACCAATATGAAACCCTATTAGCATTGTACAGGAAGGAAAGCTTTGTCTCATCCATTTTGAACAGTTAAAGATTTTTCTCAGCTACATAGGTGAGAAAAATCTTCAAACCATGTGAAAAACAATTTTAAGCCACTAAAATACTCTTCTAAAGGCCTTAAAAGATTATGATGTGTCTTTTAAAATATCTTAAGATACAATGAAAGCCAAGTTCCTTGCTAACCAATTTCCAGAGGAGCAGACATTTTATTAATATATTCCCCAAATGATCACCTCTGCAACTCCACAGCGCAGCTTCTAGCTCTGCTGTGAAATTAACTGTTTAAGAAAAACGATTCCTTTCAAGTGTCTATGAATATTGCAGTGGCCCAGGCTCTACAGCAGAAAGAGTACAGGCTTTAGAATGATAGAAAGCTGGGCTCTGATTCTCATCTATCGTGTTTCGCAAAGGCTTAGGAGGGCACTGGAATGGACAGGCCTGTGGGGGTCATAGTGAGTTAGGGAGGAGCAGTTCCACAAAGAAAAAGAAGTTCTGCTAGACGCAAGAGAAAGCAGGGCTACTGATCTAGCCAATGTGGAGAAATGCTTCTTTGAGCACTATTTTCCCTGTGTAGACATGAGTAAATGAAGTATCTGAGAGGTTTCATTATACTGTTAAACTTTGCACAACTAATACATACATGATACAGTTCTTAGCCTTTTTTATTGTCCAACTCTCACATCCATACATGACTACTGGGAAAAATCATAGCTTTGACTATGCAGACCTTTGTCAGCAAAATGATGTCTCTGTTTTTTAATACACTGTCTAAATTTGTCATAGCTTTTCTTCTAAGCTTTCTTTTCTTCCAAGGAGCTTTACTTCCAAGCATCTTTTTATTTCATGGCTGCAGTCACCATCTGCAGTGACTTTGGAGCCTAAGAAAATAAAATCTGTCTCAACTTTTTCTCCTTCTATTTGCCATGAAGTATTGGGACTAGATGCCACGATCTCAGTTTGGTAAGCAAATCCAGATCTTACCTTCCCTTTTATCAGCTCTTAATGTACAGCAATTAAAGCTTTACTCCTTGAATATGGTATCCTGTCAATATTTACTATAGTTATTGTGCAAAAAAGAGGCCAGACTTAAATAATGGTATAAAAACAAAGAGCAACAACTGACACCAAAGGGAAGCAGTGTGGTATAAGAAATTCCCTTGGAATAACAGGATTGCCATTAATTAGCTGAGTGACCTCAGAAAATCTCACAACCTCCATAGCCTCTAATTATAAAATGAGAGAATTAGAAAATGATCCCTCTGGTTCTAACATTTAATGATACTATGATTTCATGAAATAATAAATATTGTGGAACGTCCAACCTTCTGGATCGTTGGGTGGTTGGTATTTGTCTTACTATTCGGATGTCAGACAAGACAGCCTTAAGTTTCCATGTACTCCTAAGGCAATAATTCTGGGTGTATGTAGAAAGGAAACTGGCTGTGGTCTGGAGTCTTAGGTGGGAACTTTGGGTGACTTTGAACAAATCTTTTTTTCTCTGGTACTTTGTTTCCTCATTTGCAACATAATGGGCTTGGATAAAAACAGTGGTCTCTCTTATAAACAGTGGTTTCCATAAGCCATTATGGAAAAATTCAAATGAAGTTTTTGGCCAACCCAATATTTCAACCAAAGAACCCTTTTGCAAATGAAAATGTTAAGTAAGTACTACAGATTGCTCCAGTCCTAACAGGAGCGGAGGGTAAAGACCTCACTCGGCCCCTTTCTGGCTCCTATAGTCTCAGGCATCTCACGAGCACTAGGTCCTCTCAGAAACACACTTCTACAAATCTAAATTCCTTTCAATTATATAATTCAATTATATAATTCTGTGGTTTCATGAGTTAGAAAGACAAACAAAAAGCTAATTTGGCTCATTTCTTTCTTGGTTTCTCTATGAGATTAAGGCAATCCACAAAATTATTCAATGTGACATTATTTCTCAAAATTGAGCTTATATTGCTTCTGTCTTTATGGGAAGGCCGAAGAGTGTCTCATTACATACTTAAATATTGTGAACCAAAGTTTTCAAGCTTTAATAACTGAAGACTGTTTTTAATCTTTTCCACTTTTCTAAAAAATTCCTTTTTACTCCCAACATTCTTTCCTAGAGGTCTTTTTTGGAATAAATGAAATATGATGCTATATGTAAGGTGAACAAAGATTCCAGTTTCCCAGAAACCTGAAAATCCCTTATTTAAGGGAACTCCTTAGTCCTAAGGAGGAAAGGAGAGCCTGTCATCATTATAGCCAGTCATCTTGTTGAAAAAAGAGTTTTGTTTTTTTTAATTGACAATTTTTTTTAAAATTCTAAAATGATGAATGAGTAGGCAAAGAAAAGAGATATCTAGAGACTTCCTTGGCAGTCCACTGATTAAAATCTCTGCTTCCCCTGCAGGGGGTGTGAGTTTGATCACTGGTTCAGTTCAGTCGGTCTCTCAGTTGTGTCCGACTCTTTGTGACCCTGTGGACTGCAGCACGCCAGGCCTCCCTGTCCATCACCAACTCCCAGAGTTTGCTCAAACTCATGTCCATCGAGTCAGTGATGCCATCCAGCCATCTCATCCTCTGTTGTCACCTTCTCCTCCTGCCTTCAATCTTTCTCAGCATCAGGGTCATTTCCAATAAACTGACCCTTTGCATCACGTGGCCAAAGTATTGGAGCTTCAGCTTCAGTCCTTCCAATGAAAATTCCTGAATGAGGAACTAAGATCCCTCATGCCCCTGTGGTATGGCCCAAAAAGCAAAAACAAAATAAATGAAAAGAGGCCTAGAGCAGATCAGTCCTGGGTGTTCATCGGAAGGACTGATGTTGAAGCTGAAACTCCAATACTTTGGCCACCTCATTGGAAGAGTTGACTCATTTGAAAAGACACTGATGCTGGGAAAGACTGAGGGCAGGAGGAGAAGGGGACAACAGAGAATGAGATGGTTGGAAGGCATCACTGAATCAATGGACATGGGTCTGGGTGGACTCCGGCAGTTGTTGATGGACAGGGAGGCCTGGTGTGCTGTCGTTCATGGGGCTGCAAAGAGTCGGACACAACTGAGTGACTGAACTGAACTGAACTGAACCCTCTGATTGTTGAACCTGGCACACTGACCCCATCTGCATGCACCATTCTGCTGAGCTCTACGGCTCCATCATCTGGGCTCCAGGCTCCCCTTAGGGCATCCGGAGCTGTCACAAGATCACTACTCAGTGCAGGCTGCTCCTCTTCCTAAGACTAATGCACTTCTGCAGTCCTGTCCTACAGTCCAGTCCAGGCAGAACTGTAAGTCTGTACCAATTTTCTATTGTTGCTGTAACAGATCATGACAAATGTTGTGGCTTAAAACAGCACAAACATGCTATATTGCAGCCTAGAGATCAGACATTTTTCATAGGTATCACTGAGCTAAAAGCAAAATGTTGGCAGAGCCACATTTCCTCCAGAGGTTCTGGACGGGGACTGGGGGGAAAATCTGTTCCCTCATTTTGTCCACTTTTATTAAGAAGTGTATTCCTTGTTTCTGGGGGCCCTTCCTTCATCTTCAGAATCAGTGAGGTTGCCTCTCTCTTCCAGAGTCATACATCCCTCTCATTCCTTTCTACCTATCTTCCCCATGTGGAGAAGGAAATGGCAACCCACTCCAGTATCCTTGCCTGGAGAATCTCATGGACAGAGGAACCTGGTAGGCTACAGTCCATGGGGTTGCAAAGAATCGGACATGACTGAGTGATTTTTTACTTTATTTTACTCTCCATTTATGAACCCTCCTGGTTATGTTGAGCACACCCAGGTTATCAGGGATAATCCTCTTAAGATGAACTGATTAGCAACCTAATCCCATCTGCAACCTTAATTCCTCTAGCTGTACAGTCTAACATATTCACAGGCTCACAGGATTAAGATGTGGGCATTTAAGATGAGGGGTGGGGAACCATTATTCTGCCTGCCACAAAGCCTCAAACTTTCTAGTGCTCTTTTGTTGAGATTAGGAACCATGGGTTACTATTATTACCAAGACTAATCCATGACAGGTGATACATATTTAGGGGAACTAGATAATTTATCATTCAAATCAGGATACTTTTGTGTATGAAAGAGGTACCCAGTAATTCCCACAGAAAGATAGACATAAATTGTTCCAGCCTGTGCAAACAACAACTGCTAATGTTGCATACTACCTATTTCACAAATATTTTTAGAAATTTGATATAATTATAGACCTTTTATTGAATGTTCAGTTATATGCTAAGTGATTTATGAATCCAAAGTATAAAATCAAGTTAGGTAGAAATGATTCCTGCCTGCAATACTGTGAGTGAGCTAAATTTTCAGATACACAGCCACTCCAGTATTGTTGCCTGAAAAATCCCATGGACAAAGGAACCTGGCGAGCTATAGTCTTAAGGGTCTGAAAGAGTTGGTCACAACTGAGCAAATAAGCACATACTCTATGAAGCATAATTTAGAGAATATCAGTGGAAGCTGATGTTTAGTGGATGTCACATGGAGGAGATGGATCCAGAAAATAAAACAATGCTGCAGTAAGTTAAATAAACATGCTCATAACTTCTTGTAAATTAAATTCACATTCCTATATTTTCTTCTAAACTTCTTCAAATGCATAAATATTACAAAGATGGCGCTATATTCTATGCTGCTTTTTTACTTAAAATACAAACAAGTCTTCATCTTCCATCATTATTTTCTTATTATTTCAAAAATTTCCATAGCTTCTAATTAAGTGATATTGATAACTTCCAAGATTTATCAGGCATCAACAATATTGTCATGAAAAACATCTGAACTGTGGTTCATTTTCTCTTGGCATGTGTGCTCAATCATGAGAAAAGCCCTTTTCTCTTACAGATTATGAATATATGGTTAATCCATTCCTAGGAGTGGGAGGATGGGTGTGATTTAGGGAAACCGAAGGGAAAGAACCAGGGAAAAACAAAAGCATTCCAGATGATACCATACACAACTCTACTTGCTCAGTCGTGTCTGACTCTTTGCAACCCCATGGACCATGGCCTGCAAGAATCCTCTGTCCGTGGGTATTCTCCAGGCAAGAATATTGGAGTGGGTTGTCTTGCCCTCCTCCAGGAATCTTCCCAACTCAGGGATCGAACCAGGTCTTCCATATTGCAGGCAGATTCTTTACTATGTGAGCCACCAGGGAAGCCCGCACAAATCTATGGTAACTGAATAATAGCTCCCCAAAGATGCCCAGACCTTATGACATCTTACATAACAAAAGGAACTTTGCAGATGAAATTAAGAATCAAGATTAAGAATCCTGACGTGGGAAGACTACCTAGATTTTCTGTTTGAGTTCAGTACAATCACAAGCCTCCTTATGAAGGAGGCAGGAGAGTCACAGAGTCAGAGGATGTGATGTGCACAACAAGCAGTCAGTGAAGAAGATGGGAGAACTCGACGCTGCTGGCTTTGAAGGCAGGGTAAAGGGCCACAAGCCAAGGCTGCACTTGCCCTCTAGAAGCTGCAAGTCAAGGAAACAAATTCTTCCCTACAGCCCTGGTGACGTCTTTGCATTAGCCCTGTGAGACTGACCTTGAACTTAAGACATCTAAACTCTAAGCTGATAGAGCTGCGTTGTTTCAAGTCTCTAAGTTTTTTGTATTTCCCTTCATTCTATCTTCACTGTCTCGTATTCACTTCCGTAGGTGAACATCATCACAGTTAAGCATGAACTTTGGAGCTATAGCAAGCTTAACATAAGTTGTTCAACTGTCAATTACTAATTAGATGGATTTAACTATATAAATATCCAATAAAGATCAAGTCTCAACCTTTGGGAGTGTGTACAAGTGTTCATTCTCTCGTTCTTTCATTCATTTGTTGTATATTGGCTCTCCACCTGGTGGAGGGACTTTAAAAGTACTCAGGCTGCAGCAGAGCATAAGACATGTACTCTGCCCCTGTGGTGCATATATTCTGGTCCTTTCCTTATTCACTGAAACTTAGTTTAGTTTTCGGTATTTTTTGAAAAAGCTCACCAACCTGAAATCACTGCGCTAGCCTGCAGCATGAGGCTCTTTGAAGAGGAGCTGTGTCTGTGGCTCGGGGAGCCCTCACGGTGGCAAGCCACATCAGGGCGCAGAAGTGCCACTGTTCTGTTACTGCAGCTGTGCGGCTCCACCTGGCACCCGGCTCATGACGTATTCCAGAAAATGACTCAGAAGACTCCTCATTTACAACGTAGCCCCAGAAATATTTCCCTCTGCTTGTGACCTTGGGTTCATGGTACTCGCCTAAGAACTAAATAATGAACCATTTTGTTGCATGACAGTTGGAAAAGCACAGAGGTATTTATTTTCACTGTGCATAGAACTGAAAAATGTAGTGATTGGGCTACCTAAGAAGATCATACTGTTATAATGAAAGGTGGCTCAACTGGTAGGGGGTGTAATGAATGTAAGCCTAAAGTAAATGAATCATTAGAAAATGTACTGCATCTCCAAATGAGTCTATTTTACTAAAATAATCTCTGGCGTGATGTTGTCCTCTCTTGGCTTTCCCCCATTGTGAATCTATCCATTATTCCAGCATCACAAATCTTGTCCCCTGAGGACAGATCCATAATGAGTGAAGAGTTTGATTATTTGCCTTTAATAACTCTGCCTCCCAAATCCTACTTAAGGTAGCAGTGATTCTACATTGAAGAACCTGCCAGAATTATTGGAGATCAATCATTGGAGGATCAATCACAATTGGCAATTAATCATAATCACGGCTGGTAATCATAGCTGCAATTAGCAATTGATTCATTAGGACAGCTCTTCAAATGTCAGTAGAAATTTAATATCATATTAGATCCAGCCCAATAACCATAAACTTTTACAATTATTTTCCAGCTAACCATTATTTATGTCATATTTCTTCCTATTATTAGTGGCTATATTTATTTATCATTTTATTTGAATAGGCTGAACTCTCTCATTGTCTTTTTTATTTTAGAAATCTATTAAAATATGTTTCAGTCCTGGCATTAAGTAAATCTAGTGTTAGTACCAAGCAAATATTTGCAAATTTAGGACATCTATTTGCATTGCTCTTTAGGTCAAGAAGTTTTTTTTTTTTTTCCAAAAAATGGATGCATATTGAATACTGAAAACTGGGTAACACTGGCACATTGTATTTATGTGTGCAACGCTTCTTTTTTATTAACTAATGGGGCTTCCCAGGTAGCTCAAATGGTAAAGAATCTGCCTACAATGTGGAAGATCTGGGTTCAATCCCTGGGAAGATCCCCTGGAGAAGGGCATGGAAACTCACTCTAGTATTCTCTCCTGGAGAATTCCTTGGACAGAGAAGCCTGGTGGGCTACAGTCCATGGAGTCAAAAAGAGATAGATACGGCTGAGCGACTAACACTATGATCCATTTGCAGGCTTGACAGGAAATTCTGGTCAGCCTTCTTCGAATGATAAGTACAAGGGCAAGAATAACCACACCACCTAATATGGGCAATAATCCATACTGGTGAAAACACACTTTCAGGAAATTAAGAGAGGCCTAATATGACCAAGTGCAAACGGTCTGTGGCGCTAGTGGTAAACAACCCACCTGCAGTGCAGGAGACCTACGAGACGTGGGTTTGCTCCCTGGGCCGGGAAGATCACCCGGGAGAAGGGAATGGCAACCCACTCCACTATTCTTGCCCGGAGAGCCCCATGGACAGAGGAGCCCTGTGGGCTGCAGTCTGTGAGTCAGACACGACTGAAGCAACTTAGCGCACACGCACCACCTTAAATATGAACAAGCTTCCCAAGGGGCTCAGTGGTAAAGAAACGGCCTGCCAAGGCAACAGACACAGGAGATTTAGGTTTGATTCCTGGGTTGGGGAGATCCTCTGGAGTAGGAAATGGAAACCCACTCCAGTATTCTCGCCTGGAAAATTCCATGGACAGAGGAGCCTAGAGGGCTACAGTCCAAGGGTTGCAAAGAGTTGGACAGGACTGAGCATGGCACGGCATGAGCTTACAGCAATATATTAATAAATAGAGTAGGGGACCTGTTTAAGAAATTTAGTATATATTCACCTGTTTGTTTTAAGGCTGAATTATGTTGAATCAATACGAATCACCACTGCTTAAATCATATATCCATCTCGTACTTGTTCAGTCATTCAGGTGTGTCTGACTCTTTGTGTCCCCACGGACTGTAGCATGCCAGGCTTCCCTGTCCTTCACAGTCTCCTGGAGCTTGCTCAAAATGTAATATTTCCATTACAAAGAGCTTTTAAATACTCTGTACAAAATAGTATGTTATGTACTGGAAGCGGTACATAGGTGAACGACACTTAACTGTCTTACCTCAAATTCACAGTCCAATAAGGGAGATGAGACAGACTCCTGAACATATAAAAAGAACAAATATTAACTACACAAATGAATATGAAGAATAAGATTTGAAGAAGTAAAATATAGAAAAAAGCCATTTGCCCAGATTTACTGCTATTTTCATGGGTCTCAGCTTTTTTCAAATCTATTTGCAAAATCAAAGGTAAAATTTTATTTTATTAATTTTTTTTATTTTAAAATTTTAATTATACACATTTTGTGGGAGGAGTTCTTAGTTCCCTGACCAGGAATGGAACCCATGTCCCCTGAATTGAAATTGCAGAGTCTTAACCACTGGCCTGCTAGAGAAGTCCCTCAGTTATCTGCATTTTGAAATTGCTTCTTTTTTTTTTCTTTCTAAGATTAAATCTTCTCTTCCAAATCCCATATTAAAACCCCTCAATTTTGTTAACATTAATTTGTCATCAACTTGATCTTGTGTCTCAAGCACAGAAAATTTCTTAAATCCTGATTATGACTCCTGATTATAATTGATGGGACAAAATAATTATACTTTTATCAGAGACATGGAAGCCAGGAACATTTAATCAGTTTTACTTAACATATTATATGATAGCAGTTAATTGAAGTAAATGTGTGTACTCAGTCCCTCAGTCATGTTGGACTTTGTGATCCCATGGACCATAGCCCACCAGGCTCCTTTGTCCCTGGAATTTTCCAGGCATGAATACTGGATTAGGTTGCCATGCCCTCCTCCAGGGGATCTTCCCAGGGATCAAACCCACATCTCCTGGGTCTCCTGCATTGGCAGGTGGATTCTTTACCACTAGCACCACCTGCTTTACACTTCTGGCCACGGATTTCCCAGGTAAGAATACTGGAGTGGGTTGCCATTACCTCCTGGAGTGTATCTTCCTGACCCAGGGATCAAACCAGCATCTCTGCAAAATTGAAGCAAAAAATGAGCAAGTTAATTTCCTTTTTAGCCTGTATAGTATTTTTTAAATTTTATTTTTAAAATTTATTTTATTCAAGGATAGTTGATTTGCAACATTGTGTTCATTTCTGCTAGCTCAGAAAGAAAAAGACAAATACCATACGATATCACTTAGATATGGAAACTAAAATATGACCCAGAGACACATGTTTTATTCTGCTATTGAGTTTCTGATAATTAAGAGACATATTTTATGGGACCCACACTGGGGCATGGACCACAGGCCATGTGACGAAGGCATGGTCTATGTGAATAACTAATGCTCTCTCAGCCTCTACTCCATTTGCAACTATACATTATTGTGCTGTGCAGAATGTTCACTCATTGCCAAAGAGGTTAATTCAAACTATAGAATCAGGAGCTGTTGAAAAGGTAATAGATACTCATGAAGGGTGCATTACAGTGGAAATTTCAGTAGCATTGTGTATTATATCCATATTAATAGAAATTACCTTAGCATGGGTAAAAGCATTCCATAATGAACACCCAAGGAATTAGGGACTATTAGCCTCATCCTCAAAAGCCCTGTCTACCTCTTAAGAGGTGAATTCTGAAAAATTGAAGACTATGAGCATAGTACATCCTTAGACATTCCAGCACTGGCGACACAGTCTACATTCTATCATTACAGCCAGCAGTCTGCTAAGCCATGCAAATTCAAAGCTCCTGGGAGCAGAGCAATAGGAGTTAGGCATTGTACAAGTGCTGCTGATTCAACTCCCATTTCCCTAGATACAGCTCAAGGCAATGTCCGTTCAGTGAAGCAATCTTTCAAAAAGAAAAGAAGAGGCTGTTCTTAAACATCATTCCTTTAATGGATGAGATGTCACTGTCTCCTGGCCAAGTGAATACTTCAGTGGCATAGTCCTTTGATTTGCAACAGTTATAAAACAGCTATTCCTAGAGCAGAGTTAATTACAGAGAGTAAGCACTTTGGAGGAATGAATTTATACTGCAATGCTTTGGTTGGCAGGAAAGAGAAGAAGGCTTTTGGAAGTAACTCCTTTCCCCAGCTCTCCCAATGGGTTGCTACAAATTGTACAACAAGGGTTCCATTAGGATATTAACTTAAAGTCTAGCAACGATCCAGGTAGAGCTTGGCTGACCTGAACAGGTCCACTCTGCTGACCATGACATAGGCACTATGATGGCTAGATGGCAGCTTGGGTGTGCTGAGGTTTGAGTTGCCATGCAATGTTACATATATCCAAAGAGTCAGGCATAACTACTGTGAATACTACCTACAGGTTGAGGCTTCAGATTTGCAAATTTTCAAGTTGCAATAAACTCAATTCACAACATCCTTTTACATAGCACAACATTCATCAATGGCTTTGATGATGATAGTGATGGCGATTGTACCAACAAGGATGTAGGGGAAAATCTTACCCAAAGCAACTGGGAATAACGATTTTATCATCTAAGCCCTCATAAAATACTTTGCTTAGATGTCTTTCATTCCCACAAGAGAATGCCTAATACACAAAGAGCAGAGGCAGAAGAATGTTTATCTATTTATTCCTATAATTATTTTCCTGTTTCGTTGAAGAAGGAGGTTGATTGTATAGAGGCAGTCATTTTGACATACAGAAAACCACTACGCCCATATGTCATGATGCCCTTAGAATTAAAAAAAAAATCTCTTTCTTGATAAAGATCAAACTTCTTTCCATGATCATATGACCTCCTCTCTTTGTGCCCTCTTAGCTACTGTCTCTCTTCAGCCAAGATCAACTATAAACCAGAGACTGTGGAGTCCAGGTCTTCATGGGTCAGCCTCCTTCATCCTACCCAGGACACAAAGCAGGACATAGAAAGGGTGAGACAGGAGAGCAACGTGAGAATAACGAGCGATCCTACTACATGGGGTTGATTTGAGAACACATTTGACCTATAGCAGAGTGTTTATAAATAGTAAGATGCCACATCAGTGTCAGTGACTTTATTGTTGTTAATAGTGTTATTATCATCATAGCATTAAGACAAAGTGAAAAGTCTTGGTAACACATAATGTTCTAGATGCCAATTTTAAATTGGGGGGGAAATAAAAGGTCATATCAACTGCCAGAACTGAGTGAAGAGTCCTTCATGATTCAGTGAGGTTGCTGTCTTGCTTGACAGGGCTGATTACAGCCACAGATCACGCCAGACTAATTTTATTTCTTACTTTTGCAATAAACATTTACCTCCTTACTTCTCACCTTTCTGTTCACTCTGCTTGGCTTTATTCACTCAAAAATAAGTTATGAATATACCAATATGGTGCCACTTGGTCTGCTGCCATTCCTAGATTTTAATAGGTTCTGGAGGGTAAAGGAGCAAGGGTTCATAACTCACAGATGGACTTCACTACACTGAAGCCAGAGACTTCTTTTTAATAAAAAGTTTCATCAAGAGTCTTCCTTTGTCTTCCCACCCCTTCTCTGTAAGAGATGACTCTGGGCTTGAAGAATTTTCCCCTGCTGCCATGAGATATATTGGACCTCCACTTGGAGAAATATACATTCTCCCACCCTACTAATGCTAGTCTTGATCTATGTGACTTACTTTAGCCACAGGATGTGACTGGATGTAACAGAGGCATGACCGAGCACAGTCTTTAAGAACCACTGAAGATTTAAAGGCCAGCCATCTTGCTTTTCCCTCTGCCACAAAAATTCATGTCTCAAATAGGAGTTTCTTATTCAGTCTGGATCTTGGAGAAAAGACAATATATTCAACAGAGAAGAGCAACAGCTGACCTGGAGCCATCAACATGTAACAAGAATGAGAAATAGACTGTTGTCTTCGTAAATCAATGAGATTTTAAAATTGTTACTGCTGCAAGTTTTTTAAAAAAGAAAAAACTGACTACTATCAGCACAAATCATACTTGAAATATTTGATATTTTTAGAAATAATTTTTTCTGAAAGATATTTCAACCTGTTTCATTGGAAGTATTACCAAATCTTTATATCATTTTTCCCTTTCTATAACTCTACAACTTTTAATCTATGTTTTTGCAGTACTAGCCTTCCCTCTCATCTGTGACTTATATATCAAGGACCAAGAAAATTTTGCCTTCCAAGTATTTTATAAATCTTATCTGTGACTCTGAATTATTTTACCTCCTTGCTTTTTCTGTTCCTGTTAGAGTTGTACTGGAGAAAGTCACAGAAATCATATATATCTAACTAATTACACATCTTTGTGTTCAAATAAACTATAGCATTGGATATATTTTTCACTCATTATCTTTCCATTCTAAAAATCCCAGTTCTTCCTGGTTTACCAAAATTTACTCTCAGAAGCAAATCTAAGGCAAATTTCAACTTAAAAAGTAGGTACTTTCCCAGATATCTACCTTTTCACCTCCTTAATTCACTATTCTTTTAGCTAATCTTCAAAATTTTAATTTGTCCCAGAAAGCAAATTTAACTCTTCTAAAATTAATTTTTATGGGCAGGGGGCTTGGGGGAGAATGGATACATGTGTATGTATGACTGAGTCCCTTTGTGTTCACCTGAAATTATCACAATATTGTTAACTGGCTATACCCTAATACAAAATGTTTTTGGTGTTACAATTTTATTACTTTTTAATTCTTAGACATAAAATTTAGGAAGCTGAATGCATTATGTTGGTATGTTTATGGCAAACCAACATCATTGCTTCCTACGTTTTTCTATTTTTTCTTTTTCTTTCATATGTTATTTCTCCCCCTACCAACAAGCATTCATTATAGTGTATTTAATATGTATCTTTATCAATATAATTATTGTACATGTTTTTGATTTATGTAAAATGTGCTATGTTATGTATCTCATGTCTTAATGATATATTCACTTTGGATAATGTATATCTGGTTTGTTGCATGTAACTATGGCATGTATACCAATTTACTTATCTATCCCCTTTTTGAAGGCTATCTCAGGTTCTTAATGTCCTACCATTAACAAAACAAAACAAAACATACCAAGATACCCTAGCTTTCATATTTTATTTGAAATCTGTATCACAGCCATGGCTATATATTAAGAAGTACTAATTTCTATGTCATTGGGTGTATTAAATGCTACCCAATTGATCTATAGAATTTTTGTACCAATTAATGTCCTTTTATTTTCCTATGTTCTTGCTGCTGCTGCTGCTGCTAAATCGCTTCAGTCGTGTCCAATTCTGTGTGACCCCAGAGATGGCAGCCCACCAGGCTCCCCCGTCCCTGGGA
>SJYC01146863.1:0-32641 GCA_006408675.1 Madoqua kirkii | reverse complement strand
ATATTTTTAAAAATCACAGTCTTGCCAGCAGTCTTTTAAGTATTGGGAAGGTGACAAGGGGCTGATATAAGTTTTCCAAAATTCTAATTTTCACTGGAAAGCTTGAATTTTGTCTCTGGCAACAAATGCTGTTAGGTTTTGTTTTCTTTTCTTTTCTTTTCTTTTCTTAGAAATAACAAACAATCTCTGTTCATTTTAGAGAAGCTCTTTGCTAAATACTTAAATTTGAATTTCCATAGTGAGACTGACTTTTTTTTTAGTACTATCAGTATTTCTTAAGCAGTTTGGTGACACTGTGTTGATTCATTGCCAGCAGCTTTACTTATTATCAGCACAAGTGTCCTTTTTTAGATTATTGATACAAGTGTCAGCACAGTATGAAAAGCAGATAAAGTCTAAATACTATTATGAAAATAGTTTTAAATATTACAAACCTCCCAAAAGAGTCTTGGGAATAGGATTAGTTTCTATAGACATAGAACTTCCTTCCAGACGTTGGGAGTGGGGAAGGCGTGAAAAGATCGGGCTTAAACGTTTGTTCATGCTCCATTCACGCTGCTTCTCAGCCAGACTTGAGAAGGATGCTAGAAAGAAAAAAACTAAAGTTTGTTTACTGAAATCATTCTACCTTAGGTAGTGTCTATTTAGTAGTGGTATGATACCTACTTTGAAAGATGATTTAGAAAGCAGGAATGGGTACTAAGAAGCAAAACTCAAATTTTGCAGGGTGTACTCAGGAGAATTTGATTGTGTTACATAATGAATTGGGGGAAATTATACGGTAGAAGTTCTTATCCTCTTTATATACCTCTATTTTGTCCAGGCAGAGTATTCTCTAATAAACACTACCATAAAAACACCAAATTCATTTTATTATATTATATTTTGCAGAGATTCTGAAAAGCTTCCTTCTTGTAAGAAGCCAGATCCCCTGTCTCCAGTCAAAGATAACATCCAGCTAACTCCAGAAGAAGAGGATATATTTAACAATTCTGAATGTATGCTTGTTCAGAGAGCACTATCCAGTAAACGCAAGCAGCTGGGAGACTGTTGCCTGCAAGAGAATCTCTATCAATTTCAAGTCCTGTTTGGAAATGAGGCCATTCTGAAAGATTTGTTCTTAAATCTATGCTATTTATTTTAAATAGAACACATTTTTTTATAATAATTTTGCAACTGCTCTTATTTGGCTTTTTACATTTTTATAAGAAGCTAACTAGAGAAATAACTTTGGAAAATCTACTCTACGGCTTTCCTTGTGGTCCATTGGCTGACTCCTTGCACCCAATGCACGGGACCTGGATTCGACCCCTGATCAGGAAACTAGATCCCACTTGCCACAGCTAAGACTCCCCATGCTGCAACTAGGACCCAGTGCAGCCAAAATAAATAGTTTTAAAACAAAAATCTGAAGATTTCTATAGTGTTGTCAAATACAAAGATGGTAAATGGAAAACCACAATTCTGTAATCATTTGATACTATAAGAAATTTCTATACTTTTCCATGTTTTCATTTTTTTTCACCTGCCTTTCCTGTCTTTCAGGGTTGAATTGGAAATACAGTTGCTGGGATGGGAGGGGTGGTTGGAAGGGTTAAAGATCATTGCATAAATGGGACAGTGCTCTGTTATCCTTGAAGAGTTTGGTAGGTTACAGATTGACAGTGAAGGAAAACTGCTTTCAGCATCATATGAAAGGAACTACTTAATCATTCATATTCTTCAACTTCCAAAGTAGCCTGTTTCTCTTGTACATCTTTTTTGAAGTGTAAGCTAAAAATTCCTTAACTTATATTTAAAACTTATGTCCTAGGTGTGATGTAAGATATTACTACTAGAGCTACAGAATTAATGATTTGTCCATACTCTGCAAAGAAATAGATGGGAACCAAAACCAGGTATGCAAGTGAAGATCTGAAGTAAGGAAGTGAAGCGACAATCTGACCAGAAGGAAAACAATTATAAAAGTGTCTGAGATACAGAGGATAAATGAAAAGGATTCAGAGCAGTTTAGCTGTTAAGTGAGACTTAGTAGAGGACTTGGCAGAGTCCAGGTGGAAAAAAACAATGTTTTAAGAAACAGCATAAAAATTTTTAATGGAGACAATTTTTTTCTCAAAACCTGGAAAAGGCGATACAAAGAACAAAAGCAAAATTGAACTTTGTGTGAATGTTTCCTATTACAGAACAAATTAAGAAAGGGAAGATGGCAAAATTGCTGTAGTTTTTCAGTCTCCGAACCTCCACATAACCACAACTGGATGACAAAGTCAAAATACCGATGAGCAACATTACAACAAATTCAGGTGGCATCGTATATTTAAATCCCAAAATGTACGTAGGTGAAGACAAGCCACCAACAGCCAAAGGACTGCAAGATGGTACTGACATCTGTATGGGAGAAGTATTTTTCAGTCTCCGAACCTCCACATAACCACAACTGGATGACAAAGTCAAAATACCGATGAGCAACATTACAACAAATTCAGGTGGCATCGTATATTTAAATCCCAAAATGTACGTAGGTGAAGACAAGCCACCAACAGCCAAAGGACTGCAAGATGGTACTGACATCTGTATGGGAGAAGTAGAGAATGGCAATAGGGCATCTAATAGACATGAAAACAGAACTTATATAGAATAATTGTTGAAACACAGAGCAGACCAAGTTGCAAACAGCATTTAAAACTGTTATGCAATCCAATGGTGAGTGCAAGAGGCCTGCAATTATATCTGAAGGACTGAAGCAATGTAGTCCATATAAACTTTTGAAATGATTTACCGTATTTGCCAAGGCTCCCTTCTAGGGGAACAGGGTCCCCCACAGAAGAGAAACTGCTGGCAAGTAAAACAAAAGCTTGAGTGGGAAAGAGACAGTAAACACAAAGGAAGAGAAATAGTTGACCAAGAAATCTCAGGAGAATACTGTCTGAGTATAATTTTTGAACACAGAAAAAGCAACAACAGCAGCAAAACAGCTGAGACGCTCCCATGAGCCATGCCTGCTCAAAGTTTAGGAAATTTATTTTTACTTAGAAACTACAGAAAAATGTTTAGGTCACTCCTTTACAAAACTGATTTAAAGAGTCAAGCAGTATAACATGTCTATAAATAATGAAAATCTACCAGAAAGGCCCACTGAGCCAGTCAAAACCAGTATATTTGAAAATGTGCTAAAAGTTAAAGAAATGCTATAGAATATGAAGGAAATTTAGAACTGGAAAAAGTCAGAGGGAAAAACAAAAGGGAAGCTCAGGAGAGCATTAGAAATAAAAATTTCAGAAATTAAGGCTAGAAGGAACACAGGCAAATTATCATCAGATAGATGATGCCTTAAATAGGTTAAAAAACAAATGGAAAAAAAACACCTTAAAAGATTAGCAAGTCACAGATATTGAAGATGGAGCAGAAGGTCCAATATACAGATAATAAGAGCCTCTGAAGGAAAAACAACCTATAATTTCAGCAAAATTTTAAATTTTAAGATTTGAAACTTTTTTTTAAAATGCACTCTTATACCCAGGATTATTGATCCAAAACAGCTAACATCAAGACATAAGCAGCAAGATACTTTAAAGAAGGAAAAATCCTCTGGGTAGGCAAGGACAGTGAGTGACATGTAAGAAAAATAATAATAATCATGAGACTTTTCCACAGTTATTCTTTATACCTGAAGAAATTGAGTAATGTGTTAAAGATACTCAAGGGAAAATGTAAGCAAAGGATTTTCAACAAAATCAACTTTCAAGTATAAAGAATACAAACATTTATCAAACAAGAATTTAGAAATTGCTACTCATTTAAATTCTTCCTGAGAAATCAGAAGATAACCAAAATAACTGGAGAAATAGAACCATAAAGATTGATGATGACCATCAAACATAGTGACTTGTACAACTAAAAATGAGAGCTAAAAGGGAAATATGATATGCAATGACTATGTGCCCAGATGATGTGGCTAGTACAGCTACAGAGAAGAGACCATATGCAAAACATTTGGTTTAGTTTGAAGTAGTCTGATAATTGTTATTTTAGGACTGTTGTGTATATAATGTGGGATAGGGTAAATGAGTATTTGTGGGATATTTTAATTCATCCCCAATTTTCTTGAGAACCAAGATTCTTCCCCACCCCCAAGATTCTTAATGTCTAGGAAAAAGGAGATTAAAACAAAATACAGAACAGCTTAATTTTTTTAAATGTAGTTATAAACTTGAGTTGGAAATACTGGTAAACTTGTGAGTGTATATACACACATACTATATATACACACATATACATGTATGTGTATGTGTACATACATATGGCTTCCCTGGTAGCTTAGATGGTAAAGCGTCTGCCTACAATGCGGAAGACCTACCCACACATACTAAAGAGACCAGAAAAGAGTAACCAATCCTGTACCAATGAGCCTCCCAATCACTGGTCTTAATATACCATTTTTTACTGAAAGAAATGAGAGCTTGGAAAAGATGTATAAAAGGCAAGCCTAGAATATCTTGTTAAAACAGAAGCCTTCAGTGAGTAATATGTAATTTTTAAAATGATTAAGGAAACACCTGAAGAGGACCCCACTCTCCAAACATGGGAGATTTTGATCTTGAAAAGATAGAAACTCTCCTTTATTTGATCCCATCATAAACATTTTTAAAATGTCACCTTCAGAAGATGACAGTATCAATGCATTATCTTGAATATGGGAAAGTAAAAGAAATATCAGGCATTTCCCCTGTCTTTATACTGTATACTTTATACTCCAGGCAAGAATACCGGGATGGGTTGCCATTTCCTTCTCCAGGGGATCTCCCCAACCCAGGAATCAAACCTGGGTCTCCAGATTCTTTACCAACTGAGGTACAAGGAATGCCCATCTTTATACTGTACCAGTGAGTTACCAAACAGAAGATAAATCTCTTTTTAGTGCTCTAACAATGAAAAAGAGATATTACTGTTTTGCAACTCCCAGTGGATTAATGGATTTAGGTTTAGAATGTCAGCTGCTGTTAACATTGTAACTAGACATTTCATTTCTCTTAATGAAAGAACTCAGCATCCTCTAGTCTTGCCACGGGTTTGGAGATAAAACATCATTCCTCTGGATCCAACTGCAGAATTGCAGGAAATACAGAGGACAGAGGAAACAGGGAACTGCAACCTGAGTGCAACTAGCAAAGTTCAGACAGCAACAAATTACAGATTAAATGCGCGTGGATTCTCAACAGATAAATTATAAGGAAAGGGAGAGGAATATTCCATATTAAAAGACTAAACTAAACTATTTAGGGATGCCCACTCTGGTGATTGGACAATTAGAGAAATATAAGGAATGATAATTATAAAATTTAGGGTGGTGGTTACAGGGAGTTCAGTAGTGTCCAACTCTTCGTGACCCCATGGACAATAGAGTTCATGGGATTCTCCAGGCCAGAATACTGGAGTGGATAGTCTTTCCCTTCTCTAAGGGATCTTCCCAACCCAGGTTTCCCGCATTATGACAAGGTTTGCTTATAATAGCTTATTAGGGGATCAATATCAGAAAGTAAAATGTTGGCCTTCTAATTTATTAGGCCATTTACTTGTTTTGTGTCGCCCTTCATATTCTGTTTTTTTCATTTATGTAAATATTTTTTAAAATGTTCACAATGTGTTGGTTTCTGCCATACAATAATAATTTTTTAAAAAATCATATTGTTTTAATAGTATTCCATCAAACAGAAAATGTAATTGGTTGTAAGAGGCATCATTAATTTATGTACAGCTGGGAATAAACTCCATCAACTTTAAGGTACACACCGTTCTCAAAAATGTTAAAATATGTGCCTTAGACTAGAGGCCCTGCCACAATTCAGTGATGCACATCCTGTGACTTGTGCACGAAATCAAGCAGCTAGCCTCATTTCGAGAAGTTAACTGGACAGTCAGCACCAGACAGCCTCTGTTCTTGAAAGACATGAAGCACAGCTGAAAGTACAAGGCTGAAAAGATGGGATAAAGTGACAACAAATTGAACTCAGTCTCGCTTCCCTATGTAGGTTCCATTCTCTCTTCTTTTGGGGTTCCAGCTGCACACATTAGAAAGCTGTAAGTTGTCAAACAGCTATTAGTGCTGTTACAGTTTGGGCAATTTCTATGAACCCATTTTCTAGTAAACCAATTCTTTCCCTGACTCTTCATCTGGGTTATTCTGCTTTTTGTTTTTATTTCTTGTATTTCTAACTTAAAGTTTCCGGCTCTGCTGACATTCTCCCAACCTGCGCATGCACATATGGTCCATATTTTATGCAAGGCATATTCAGTTCAGTTCAGTCGCTCAGTCGTGTCTGACTCTTCACGACCCCATGAATCGCAGCACGCCAGACTTCCCTGTCCATCACCAACTCCAGGACTTCACTCAGACTCACGTCCATCGAGTCAGTGAGGCCATCCAGCCATCTCATCCTCTGTCGGCCCCTTCTGTCCCCAATCCCTCCCAGCATCAGAGTCTTTTTCAATGAGTCAACTCTTCACATGAGGTGGCCAAAGTACTGGAGTTTCAGCTTTAGCATCATTCCTTCCAAAGAACACCCAGGGCTGATCTTTAGAATGGCCTGGCTGGATCTCCTTGCAGTCCAAGGGACTCTCAAGAGTCTTCTCCAACACCACAGTTCAAAAGCATCAATTCTTCGGCACTCGGCTTTCTTCACAGTTCAACTCACATCCATACATGACCACAGGGAAAACCATAGCCTTGACTAGACAGACCTTTGTTGGCAAAGTAATGTCTCTGTTTTTCAACATGCTATCTAGGTTGGTCATAACTTTTCTTCCAAGGAGTAAGCGTCTTTTAATTTCATGGCTGCAATCACCATCTGCAGTGATTTTGGAGCCCCCCAAAAATAAACTCTGACACTGTTTCCATTGTTTCCCCATCTATTTGCCATGGAACCAGATGCCATGATCTTTGTTTTCTGAATGTTGAGCTTTAAGCCAACTTTTTCACTTTCCTCTTTCACTTTCATCAAGAGGCTTGTTAGCTCCTCTTCACTTTATGCCATAAGGGTGGTGTCATCTGCATATCTGAGGTATTTTTCCCAGCAATCTTGACCCAGCTTGTGTTTCTTCCAGCCCAGTGTTTCTCATGATGTACTCTGCATATAAGTTAAATAAGCAGAGTGACAATATACAGCCTTGACGTACTCCTTTTCCTATTTGGAACTAGTCTGTTCCATGTCCAGTTCTAACTGTTGCTTCCTGACCTGCATATAGGTTTTTCAAGAGGCAGGTCAGATGGTCTGGTATTCCCATCTCTTTCAGAATTTTCCACAGTTTATTGTGATCCACACAGTCAAAGGCTTTGGCATAGTCAAGAAAGCAAGCCTAGATGTTTTTCTGGAACTCTCTTGCTTTTTCGATGAGCCAGCAGATGTTGGCAATTTGATCTCTGGTTCCTCTGCCTTTTCTAAAACCAGCTTGAACATCTGGGAGTTCACAGTTCACATATTTCTGAAGCCTGGCTTGGATACTTTTGAACATTACTTTACTAGCATGTGAGATGAGTGCAATTGTGCAGTAGTTTGAGCATTCTTTGGCATTGCCTTTCTTTGAAATTGGAATGAAAGCTGACCTTTTCCAGTCCTGTGGACACTGCTGAGTTTTCCATACAGTTTAATGTGATCCACACAGCCAAAGGCTTTGGCAGAGTCAATAAAGCAAAAATAGATGTTTTACTGGTACTGTCTTACTTTTTCCATGATCCAGCAGATGTTGGCAATTTGATCTCTGGTTCCTCTCCCTTTTCTAAAACCAGCTTGAACATCTGGAAATTCATGATTTATGTATTGCTGAAGCCTGGCTTGGAGAATTTTGAGCATTACTTTTCTAGCATGTGAGATGAGTGCAATTGTGCGGTAGTTTGAGCATTCTTTGGCATTGCCTTTCTTTGGGATTGGAATGAAAACTGACCTTTTCTAGTCCTGTGGTCACTGCTGAGTTTTCCCAATTTGCTGGCATATTGAGTGCAGCACTTTCACAGCATCATCTTTCAGGATTTGAAATAGCTCAACTGGAATTCCATCACCTCCACTAGCTTTGTTCATAGTGATGCTTCCTAAGGCCCATTTGACTTCACATTCCAGGACGTCTGTGGCTCTAGATGAGTGATCATACCATCATGATTATATGGGTAGTGAAGATCTTTTTTGTATAGTTCTTCTGTGTATTCTTGCCGCCTCTTCTTAATATCTTCTGCTTCTGTTAGGTCCAGACCATTTCTTTCCTTTATTGAGCCCATCTTTGAATGAAATATTCCCTTGGTATCTCTAATTTTCTTGAAGAGATCTCTAGTCTTTCTGATTCTATTGTTTCCCTCTATTTCTTTGCATTGATCACTGAGGAAGGCTTTCTTTTCTCTCCTTACTATTCTTTGGAACTCTGCATTCAAATGGGTACATCTTTCCTTTTCTCCTTTGCTTTTTGCTTCTCTTCTTTTCACAGCTATTTGTAAGGCCTCCTCAGACAACCATTTTGCTTTTTTGCATTCTTTTTTCTTCGGGTTATACTCCCATAATTTATGAGATAACCATTTGTTAGTGTCTAATTTTGTTATATAGAAAGTGGTAAGAGGAAAAGTTGGGCAAGACAAAGAATTTTTAACACTGGAGGAAAGTGGGGCTGGTTGAAATTTTAAATACAGTGGTTAGGATAAGCTTTCTTTTTCTCTTTTTGAGAAGGTTACATTTGAGAAAAGTCACAAAAGGGGTAAGGGAGTGATCCATGCAGGCATATAGAAAATACCTTGGGCAGAGGGAAAAGCCAGTGCAACGGCTGTAGATAAATGCCTGATGCATTCAAGTGACAGAAACAGGTGAATGTGGAAGAAGCCGTAAGAGTGAGAGGGAAAGCAGTGGAAGATTCCATACAGGAGGCGGATAGAGACAGAGCAGGGGTTCTTGTAGGACATGGGGAGGACTTTGGCTCTTACCCTGAGTGAAATGGGGAACCACAAGAAGGTTTTGAGCAGCTCAGTGACAGAACTAACTTACATTTGAAAGAGATCTGATTCCTTGGTTGAGAATGGATTGCAGGGTGTGTGCAGTGAATTATTGCAGGAGGTGATCATGGCCTGGGCCAGATGGTAAGAGACATGTCAAGACTAGTTAGATTCTGGATGTATTTTTAATGGAGAGCCATCCTTATTCTTGGCATAGCCGGCTTTAGTATTAGCAATGCTATGCTAATAATAATAATCATTTTCAGCCCTCTTACTATGTCCATAATCTCTGTTTTATTATCCTCATAAACTAAAGCTCAAAGACATTAAGCAACATCCCTAAGGACACATATTTCATAAGAGATAATCCAGGGGTTCAATCTTAGCTCTAGCAGATTTCAAAGTTCTTAAAACTGCTTTATCACTGGATTCTGGTTTCCTTTTTGCCAAACCCACTCAGTGCCTTATTCATAAAAAGTGATCAATATCTTTATATTGAATTAATTAATGAAACCATTACTTTTTTCTGTACTTCCTGAGATTAAACTACGTGTTTGCTTCTGAGGCTTTTTAAAAAGTACTGTTTTATTTTATATTTCCGTACAGTAAATTTCACATTTTTGATATACAGTTTTATGAGTTTTAACACATGAATAGATTTATGCAACCCCTACCACAATAGGATACCTCTATCAACCTCCCCATAAATTCTCTTATGCTGCATTTTAGTCAAATACTGTCCTCACTCCTAATTCCTGGTAAAAACCAATCTGTTCTTTGTGTATAGATTATGGTGCACAGATTTTTGTTGCACATAAGTTGTATTTTTTCTAGAGAAAAAGCATAAGCATGGGTTTGTTGGTTCATATGCTTATTGCTTGTTTAACTTTATAAGAAACTACCAAACTGTTCTCTAAACAGCTGCACAACTTTGCAAGTCCACCAGCACTGTATGAGAGTTACCGTTGCTCTGCATCTTGTCAGTGCTTGACATGGCCAATTTCATTTTTTGTTTTAGCCGTTCTAATAGGCATGCGATGGTATCTCATCATGGGATACCAATTATTTTTAAAATTCACAGTAAAATGCTTTAGGCTCCAGAATTTAATTCATAGGCTATACTCCAAGTAAATTGTGAATAAACATGGTATGTATGTGCGTGCTAAGTCACTTTAGTCATGTCTGACTCTTTGTGACCCTATGGACTACAGCCTGCCAGATTCTTCTCTCCACGGGATTCTCCAGGCAAGAATACTGCAGTGGGTTGCCATTCCCTCCTCCAGGGGATCTTCCCAAACTAGGGATCTAATCTGAGTCTCTTACGTTTCCTGCATTGACAGGCGGGTTCTTTACCACTAGCGCCACCTGGGAGGCCAAACATAGCATAAGCATACTTTTAAAAATTGACCCCCTGTAAATTTTGACCCAGATAACCTTGCCATTTGGACACTGTGTTATTGTGATGTTGTCAAACTAGGATCTAATCTGAGTCTCTTACGTTTCCTGCATTGACAGGCGGGTTCTTTACCACTAGCGCCACCTGGGAGGCCAAACATAGCATAAGCATACTTTTAAAAATTGACCCCCTGTAAATTTTGACCCAGATAACCTTGCCATTTGGACACTGTGTTATTGTGATGTTGCTCAAATATAAATAACAAAACTTGTTTGCAAGATTTTTTTGGCCAATAAGAAATTGTTTATGAAATAGGCTTAAGCTTTTCTTTTTTTTCAGGGTTGTTATAGAAGATAATCAAAGGTCATGAGGCAATGAATGGAAAATTGCTTCAAGATACAAGAACATACATTAATATTATTATTAGAGATGTAGTCACTAAATTGAAGATGCAGTAACTTAATTAAGTGAAGGCAGTGCATACTAAATAACTAATATAATGAAGGTATTATGCTAGATATGGTCTGTGGAGACTATGTTAGAAAACAGAGCTCTTATCTTTCTGACATTTATAGTCTACCTATGGAAAGAAGGCAAATATAAAAGATTTTAAATAACTAATTTCCATAACACATCAGTATGCATTAAAGGATTTATTTAGCTTTTCAAAATGATCATACAGCTGATAAAAATATCATACTTATCTATTAAACATCCATATATATATTTATATGGTACACTTAAATAAGTATTTAAGTTTTCTCTCACAATACATAGTGTGTGAGATTTATAGGACCAATGTTATTATATTAATCCCTAAGATTTGCTGGGCTTGAGACAATAGTGGAGTCTTGGTATCAGAGAGGAGGAAGAGGGCATTCCAGGCAAATCAAGTGTCAGGAGCCAAAGCCCAGAGTTAAAAAATACAAAGCCTGTGCCAGAGCTGTAATGGAGGAGTGATAATTAAGCACTTACCATGTGCAGATGACACCACCCTTACGGCAGAAAAGGAAGAACTAAAGAGCCTCTTGATGAAAGTAAAGGAGGAGAGTGAAAAAGCTAGCTTAAAACTCAACATTCAGAAAACTAAGATCATGGCATCCAGTCCCATCACTTCATGGCAAATAGATGGGGAAACAATGGAAACAGTGAGAGACTTCATTTTCTTGGGCTCCAAAATCACTGCAGATGGTGAGTGCAGCCATGAAAGTAAAAGATGCTTACTCTTTGGAAGAAAAGCTATGGCCAAACTAGACAGCATATTAAAAAGCAGAGATATTACTTTGCCAACAAAGGTCCATCTAGTCAAAGCTATGGTTTTTCCAGTAGTCATGTATGCGTGTGAGGGTTGGACTGTAGAAAAGGCTGAGCACCAAAGAATTGAAGCTTTTGCACTGTGGTGTTGGAGAAGACTCTTGAGAGTCCCTTGGACTGCAAGGAGATCAAACCAGTCAATCCTAAAGGAAATCAGTCCTAAATATTCACTGATAGTACTGATATTGAAGCTGAAACTCCAATACTTTTGCCACCTGATGGGAAGAACTGACTCATTGGAAAAGACTCTGATGCTGGGAAAGGTTGAAGGCAGGACGAGAAGGGGATGACAGAGTATGAGCTGGTTGGATGCCATCACTGACTCTATGGACATGAGTTTGAGCAAGCTCCAGGAGATGGTGATGGACGGGGAAGCCTGGCATGCTGCACTCCATGGGACCACAAACAGTCATACTTGACTGAGTGACTGAACTGAACTTTGTGCCCAGCACTGAGCTAAATCTGATCCATGGGCCAGCTCATTAAATATCTTGGTTTCTTAACCGTAAAGAAACTAACAATTTAGAAACTTCCACACAATTACAAAACTGATAAGCTTCAGATCTGGGACTCTAACCCAGATAATCTAATTGTAGCCCTAATTTAGACATTACACTGTAACATTAATGTTAGAAAGGCAATCTGAGGTCAGATTTTGGAAGGCTGAGATATTTGAACTTTTTACCCAGAGAACTTGTGATTCTTTATCTTTTCACCACTTTTCTAGGTTTGAGGAATTTCCCTTCAGTAAGAGGGGTTCAAGATGAGCATGGTTTGAGGGAAAAGCATCCATACCGTCAGCATCTATGTGGGCATACTGCTCACCTGTCCTGAGACACTGAGATGCCTCTCAGGAAGGGCATCTCCCTTTTGAGAATCGGCACTTTAGGTAATGGAGAGGCAAGGAAGACTCTTAAACAAAGAACAAGAAAGGCAAGAATGAATGTCTGGAAGACAAATTTGGCAACAAGGTGTGGAAAGGATTAGACACAAGAGATGGAGGCAGAGAAGCAGGAAAGAGACTAACTCAGCATAGGTGATGAGGCCAGAGCTAGGCCGGGGCAGCAGGAGAGTTGCTGAGGGAGCAAATTGCTGGGACTTGGTGCGCAGGGTCCTCTGGGAGCTTTGGAGAGGGAGGAGTCAGGCTCTAAATATACTATTACTGTGCTTTTCCTTCCTGAGTCTTCTAGGAGAGCTGACTGACCTGGGCCAGAGTCCCTGAGCCCTCGAAGGCTACTGTCACTCCAGACACGGCCACTAGAGGGCGTCCCCGCCCGCCTGCTCGCGCCCAGGGAGGGCTTCTCTGCCGTTTAACATCCAAGTCAGGCTGGCCCTGGACCGCTTCAGGGGAGCCGGGGTTTCGAGCAGTCCATCTTCACTGACACGGAAACTTAGAAGGCCTCCCACCTGATTGACAATGATTGGAAACTGAGTCTAACATGTAGCGCTGGATGCAGGCGGGAGTGCAGGTCGGGGACCAGGTGGTAGGGCGGAGTAAACAGCTGCTCACAAAACTCCAGCCCTCAGCTGGTCTTGGCCTCAGGGGCCTGAGGCCCCAGAGATTCTGAATCTGCTTTCCATGGTCACTCAGCTGGGCCAGCAGTTGTTATATTCCTCTCTCTGTCCCAGGTGTGAAGTGTGTGTGAATGTGTACACGTGTGGATGCATATGTATAAGGGTGTATATATAAGTGAGTGTTGTTTAGTCACTAAGTTGTGTCCAACTCTTTTGCGACCCCATGGACTGTAGCCTGCCAGGCTCCTCTATCCATGGGATTTTCCAGGCGAGAGTACTGGAGTGGGTTGCCATTTCCTCCTCCAGATCTTCCCGACCCAGGGATAGAATCCAGGTCTCCTGCACTGCAGGCAGATTCTTGACCACTGAGTCACCAGGGAAGACCCTTAAGTGAGGACACGTGTCCATAGATGTGTGCATGTGTGTGGGGGAGTTCTTGTGTGTACACATGTGGGTGCAGGTGTGTTAGTGTATGTGTATGCCTGATTGTGAAATTGGGTGCGTGTGAGCATGCTTGCGTGTGTATGTGTGTGCCTGCCATGCAGGGGGAATGTTAATGTTTTTTGCTTGGCTTCAGCCCAAAAGAGAAACAAATAATGAGATGAGAGGAAGTGGACTCCAGTCTGGGCTTCAGCACTAATTAGCCGCTATCAGTTTTGACAAAGAGGACAGACAAGAGCGGCAAATGAGCAAAGGATGGAAAACCCAGGGAGCTGGTTGTACAGGGAGCCGAGAGAACACTCAACAGTCCCCTTGGGCAACAAGGCCATCTCAGAAGCCCAGGTGCCTTGGTCAGGCAGGAGACCCTTCCTGCCCTCAGGCACAGATGAGTGGGCCAGCCCAGCATCTCTCTTGGCTGATTTTGATCTTACTAAGCGCTGCTTCACTGTTTGATGGGCTGACAGGTACCCATTTCACCCTCCCCTGGGTGGCTTTTCCTTTTGGTTGTTAGGCTGGCCCCTGTCCACATTTCCCAGAGATATGGTCCCAGCCCTCTTACTCACCAGTTGCTTAGAGGGCCCTGGCTTCAACCTGGGTCTGCACTGGGTCAATGCTGTTCTGCCTTTAGGCTCTCCTTTTGCTTCCTGTGGGGCTTCCCTGGTGGCTCAGAGGATAAAGTGTCTGCCTGCAATGCAGGAGACCCGGGTTCGATCCTTGGGTTGGGAAGATCCCCTGGAGAAGGAAATGGCAATCCACTCGAGTATTCTTGCCTGGAGAAGAATCCCATGGACAGAGGAGCCTGGTGGGCTACAGTCCACGGGGTCACAAAGAGTTGGACACGACTGAGTGACTTCACTTTCTTTCTTTCTTTTGCTCTCTGTGGAGGTTTGGAAAAATGGTGGAGGCAGAAACATGGACAATTTGTTGGGTTGTGAGAAAGAGCTGCTCCTTAATTTCTAGACCTGTGTATGTATTTATGTGAAATGGGTGGGAAAAATGGTGGTAGAAGGTGATGTCAGACCCCTCCCACCCCCAGGTAAGCCTTTATCCATCATCAATAGCTGGGGCCCTGTCTGTGGGTTTCCCACAAGCCCAACTCACATGGGCTTCAAAGAAAAGGGTTCAGCTGGGGAATAAGTGTCTCCCTTGCAACTGCAACGGCTTCCCTAGTGGCTCAGACGGTAACGAAGCTGCCGGCAGTACAGGAGACCTGGGTTCATTCCCTGGGTTGAAAGATTCCCCTGGAGAATGACTACCCACTCCAGTATTCTTGCCTGGAGAATCCCATGGACCAAAGAGCCGGGTGGGCTACTGTCCATGGGATGGCAAAGAGTCGGACACATCTGAACGACTAACACTTTCACTTTTTCAAGTTGCGAAAAGGCCCGCCCCACCCTCAGAGAACAGATTTTCTCCTGGGCCTTCACACCCGCTTGGAAACACAACCAGGGGCATCAGGCCCCTTGAGCAGCAGGACTACAAGAGTGTTTTCCAAACCTCTCCATACACAGCACGTTCTCCTCATACTTGCGTACTTGAGCGTGTGTGGAAGGGAAAGAGTGTCAGGGAGGGTCTCTGTCAACATTTCATTCACACCCTGATAAACCTAGGGAGCGGTTGCTTCTTCTTAGAACTTATTCATAACACTTCCTATTTGCTGATTATCTTGAAATAATATTCCCTGTTCTTCGTTTGCCCTTTCAGGGCACATGTGGCCCAGTCCCAGTTAGTTTTTCTTTCTAATGTGGTTCTTCTTTTACAGTCTGCTAGGATGAATAGCAGTTGGAATTCTCAAATTTTAGTAAGAAAAAAAAAATCTGCAGAACTTGTTTTAAATGCAGATTTCTCAGGCCCTATCCAAATCTATAGAATCAACACAGGAATTTGCATTTTACCAAGCCCTCCCCTAGTCACTCCCCACTCCCAAGATCCTAAGTCAGGTGGTCTACAGAATATATGCTGTAAAACATGGTGCCAAAGGATGTATTTATTTTTAATGTTGAGTTCTGAGAGTTCTTTAAGATTCTAGACCCAAAGCCTTTGTCAGATTTGATTTTTCTACAGGATGTAATTTGTCTTCTCATTCTTTGTACAGGCTCTTTCTCAGATGAGTGGGCCAGCCCAGCATCTCTCTTGGCTGATTTTGATCTTACTAAGCGCTGCTTCACTGTTTGATGGGCTGACAGGTACCCATTTCACCCTCCCCTGGGTGGCTTTTCCTTTTGGTTGTTAGGCTGGCCCCTGTCCACATTTCCCAGAGATATGGTCCCAGCCCTCTTACTCACCAGTTGCTTAGAGGGCCCTGGCTTCAACCTGGGTCTGCACTGGGTCAATGCTGTTCTGCCTTTAGGCTCTCCTTTTGCTTCCTGTGGGGCTTCCCTGGTGGCTCAGAGGATAAAGTGTCTGCCTGCAATGCAGGAGACCCGGGTTCGATCCTTGGGTTGGGAAGATCCCCTGGAGAAGGAAATGGCAATCCACTCGAGTATTCTTGCCTGGAGAAGAATCCCATGGACAGAGGAGCCTGGTGGGCTACAGTCCACGGGGTCACAAAGAGTTGGACACGACTGAGTGACTTCACTTTCTTTCTTTCTTTTGCTCTCTGTGGAGGTTTGGAAAAATGGTGGAGGCAGAAACATGGACAATTTGTTGGGTTGTGAGAAAGAGCTGCTCCTTAATTTCTAGACCTGTGTATGTATTTATGTGAAATGGGTGGGAAAAATGGTGGTAGAAGGTGATGTCAGACCCCTCCCACCCCCAGGTAAGCCTTTATCCATCATCAATAGCTGGGGCCCTGTCTGTGGGTTTCCCACAAGCCCAACTCACATGGGCTTCAAAGAAAAGGGTTCAGCTGGGGAATAAGTGTCTCCCTTGCAACTGCAACGGCTTCCCTAGTGGCTCAGACGGTAACGAAGCTGCCGGCAGTACAGGAGACCTGGGTTCATTCCCTGGGTTGAAAGATTCCCCTGGAGAATGACTACCCACTCCAGTATTCTTGCCTGGAGAATCCCATGGACCAAAGAGCCGGGTGGGCTACTGTCCATGGGATGGCAAAGAGTCGGACACATCTGAACGACTAACACTTTCACTTTTTCAAGTTGCGAAAAGGCCCGCCCCACCCTCAGAGAACAGATTTTCTCCTGGGCCTTCACACCCGCTTGGAACACAACCAGGGGCATCAGGCCCCTTGAGCAGCAGGACTACAAGAGTGTTTTCCAAACCTCTCCATACACAGCACGTTCTCCTCATACTTGCGTACTTGAGCGTGTGTGGAAGGGAAAGAGTGTCAGGGAGGGTCTCTGTCAACATTTCATTCACACCCTGATAAACCTAGGGAGCGGTTGCTTCTTCTTAGAACTTATTCATAACACTTCCTATTTGCTGATTATCTTGAAATAATATTCCCTGTTCTTCGTTTGCCCTTTCAGGGCACATGTGGCCCAGTCCCAGTTAGTTTTTCTTTCTAATGTGGTTCTTCTTTTACAGTCTGCTAGGATGAATAGCAGTTGGAATTCTCAAATTTTAGTAAGAAAAAAAAAATCTGCAGAACTTGTTTTAAATGCAGATTTCTCAGGCCCTATCCAAATCTATAGAATCAACACAGGAATTTGCATTTTACCAAGCCCTCCCCTAGTCACTCCCCACTCCCAAGATCCTAAGTCAGGTGGTCTACAGAATATATGCTGTAAAACATGGTGCCAAAGGATGTATTTATTTTTAATGTTGAGTTCTGAGAGTTCTTTAAGATTCTAGACCCAAAGCCTTTGTCAGATTTGATTTTTCTACAGGATGTAATTTGTCTTCTCATTCTTTGTACAGGCTCTTTCACAGAGCAAAAGTTTAAAATTTTTATTAAGTAAAATTTATACACTTTTCCTATTATGGATAATGGTATGATGTCAAGTCCAAAAATTTTTCCTAGTCCTAAGTCAGGAAGATATTTTCCTGGGTTCTTTTCTAGAAGGTTTATAGTTTTGTTTTTATATGTAAGACCATGACCCATTTTGAGTTAATTTTGTTTGTAGTGTCAAGTTTTAGTCCAGTCATACCGATACCACTTACTAAAAAGGCTATCTGTCCTCCACTGGATTGCTTTTACTCCTTTGTCAAAAATTAATTGGAGATATTTTTGTGGATCTGTAGCTGGGTTCCCTATTCTATTCCACTCATATATGTGCCTGTTCCCCCACCAGCAGTACAAAGTCTCAAATTGTAGTCATGTACTAGGCTTTAACATTGACAAGAGTGATTTTCCCACTTTATTCTTGTTTTTCAAAACAGCTTTGGCTGGTCCAGAGCCTTACACTTCCTAAAAATTTTGGAAGCTTGTATAGGCCTACAGGAAAACTTGCTAAGATTTAGATGGGAATTACACATTAATGGGTCAGTTTTAAGATAATAGTTTTTTTTTTCCTTGTAGCAGAAGGTTTTTAAAAAACAGCCCTAAAGTCTTACCTGGTTAAAGGTATATTTTTATTTCCAGCCAATACAATCTCTTTTTTGGTTATAGAGAAGAAACTCTATGTGGAAAAGTTGGGGGGCTGTTGATGGTATAAGATTCATTAATAAATATTGTTCCATCCTAGAATCTAGAAATTAAGACTTGTAAGTGTTCAGAATAGGTGGTATTGGTGCTTTACTTAGTAAGTCGTGTCCAGCTCTTGCAACTCCGTGGACTGTAGCCTTCCAGGCTCATCTGTTCATGGGATTTCCCATGCAAGAATACTGTAGTGGGTTGCCATTTCCTTCTCCAGAGGGGTTCAGAATAAGCCTCTTCCGAATGTGTCACTTTTGTGTAAGAGTTATTTTGAGTTAAAGGCAGTTGAGATTCTGGGAGTCAAGAGAAACTGCTGCTCCTCCCCTAGTCACCTAGAAGAGTTTGAATTGGGGATGTTCCTCAGAAGAGAGTCATTTCCGGAGATAAATTTTATTGACACGGCCCCATCTGTATGGCTGAGCAAACATCTAATTACCAAACATCTGCTCTTCTTCTTGTCCTGTGAATAACCCTCCTTGGTTATTCCTTGTCCTTGGAAGCCCAAGGCCTCTATCCCATTCTTTAGCTCAGGATGGCATGCACACCTCATTTTATTTGTCTCTGAATCAAAGTATGTGGGATTTCTGACTCTGTCATGTATGTAGGGTTCCCATGAAGTGAAGTCGCTCAGTCGTGTCCAACTCTTTGCGACCCCATGGACTGTAGCCTACCAGGCTCCTTAGTCCACGGAATTCTCCAGGCAAGAGAACTGGAGTGGGTTGCCAATTCCTTCTCCTGGGAATCTTCCCAACCCAGGGATCGAACCAGGTTCTCCAGCACTGCAGGCAGACGCTTTACCGTCTGAGCCACCAGGGAAGCCTCAGGGTTCCCATACGTATGAAATTAAGTTTGACTTTCTTTTGTTACTGTCTCGTGTCAATATAATTCTTAGAACCAGCTGGAAAGAACCTAGAGGGCAGAGGAAAGATTTCTTCCTCCTCAACAGACTCAGTGCTTCTAATTGGCTTCTTTAGTGCCCATTGTAGCTTCTTAATTCGTACATTGTCTTAGGAACACAAAATAGAGGTGTCTTAAGGGAAGTAGGTTATACTTCTTGAGACTGTGAGAACCAAGTGTCTCCTTCAGCAAAACGGATCCTCCTCTCCACTTTGATGGAGAAGGAAGACTGTGTGGACTTATTGGAAATACATCTCTAACCAGCACCATCAGGAACTGTTCTGAGGGCAGGGGAAGAAGGGGCGGTGGTGCAGGAGAGGGAAACTTTGCTGAAGGCCTTCCAACTTCCCGTCACTGCCCTGTTCTCCTCCAGTATTCTCTTCATGCTTCCTCCCATGAGGGAACCAGCTCCGGCATCAGATCCTCCTGTCTTTACACCCTTCACTTGGGTCTCACCACATCCTCCTTGTCACAACTTTAGTTCTCCTATCTGTTATTTTTAGTCAGTGACCCAGATACGTGGTTTGTTAACCTTCATTTTTATTGTTATACTAACTTACATACAATTCACTTGTTTTTACTTGCACAGTTCAGTGATTTTTAATATATTTACAGAATTGCTTACCATCACGACAGGCATAGAGGTTTTTTTTTTTTTTTTTTTTTTGGCCTGGCAGCATGTGGGATCTCAGTTCCCTGACCAGGAATTCAACCTCTACTTCCTACATTGGAAGACTGGAATCTTAACCCCTGGACCTCCAGGAAGTTCCTAACCTTCATTTTAGTTAACACCAAATGAAATGAACTCAGTTTCCCTTCTGTCCTCATCAATAAGTTGATCCCAAACTAGTTTTAAAAAAAATAATCTCTAAATTCACTGTGGGCAAGGCTGAGTATTGTGAGCTCCTTTAGAGACATTATTTATATTGGGTCTGTGATGGGCATCACATCAGACCACTGCAAGCATTGCTGGGGAAGCATTTGATAACAATGACTACTTATCCAAACTTTGCCCCCAGATTGTGAGCATCCTGACTGTGGACAACAGTTTGGGGCATCCCCAGATGCTTTTAAGGTGTTCACTCTGAATTTGATAGAAATCAATAATCAAAAGATTTGTTGAGAATGACAAACTTAACATGAAATGAGAACTGTATCCAGTTAACTAAACGGTTGTTATATCAGTTAACATTTAAATGTGATATCAACACAGTAAGCTTCAAGTGGCACTAGGTACATTGTAACTTAAAATGCCGACATCTTAGGGAATTAATGACAGCCTTCACGGTGCTTGCCTGTGGGCTCAGTGGTGTCTGACTCTTTGGGACACCATAGACTGTAGCCTACCAGGCTTCTCTGTCCATAAGATTATCCTGGCAAAAATACTGAAGCAGGTTGCTGTTTCCTCCTCCAGAGGATGTTCCTGACCCAAGGATCAAACCTGCGTCTCCTGCGTTGGCAGGTGGATTCTTTACTACTGAGCCATCTGGGAAACCCCGACAGCCTTCATCAGTTCAGTGCAGTTCAGTTCAGTCTCTCAGTCGTGTCCGACTCTTTGCGACCCCATGAATCGCAACACGCCAAACCTCCCTTCCATCACCAACTCCCGGAGTTCACTCAGACTCGCGTTCATCAAGTCAGTGATGCCATCCAGCCATCTCATCCTCGCTCGTCCCCTTCTTCTCCTGTCCCCAATCCCTCCCAGCATCAAAGTCTTTTCCAATGAGTCAACTCTTCGCATGAAGTGGCCAAAGTACTGGAGTTTCAGCTTTAGCATCATTCCTTCCAAAGAAATCCCAGGGTTGATCTCCTTCAGAATGGACTGGTTGGATCTCCTTGAAGTCCAAGGGGCTCTCAAGAGTCTTCTCCAACACCACAGTTCAAAACCATCTGGGAAACCCCAACAGCCTTCATCAGATGTGGCTAAATAAATGACTTGATCTGAACGCAAAGAAGACTTCTTTCCCCACTCCGTCCCCCATCATCCTTATTCTGTGTTGCTTACACAACCTCTCGCATGTCCTCTGCCATGTTCTATTGCAATGGCTCCTTCTGAATGCAAACTGTAGCTGCTGTGGTCATTGTGCCCATTGTCCCCCAAGAGTTTACCTGTGGTGAAAGGCATGTCCAGGGCCTGAGGGCAGGAACCCAAAGGAAACAAAGATGGAGTGTTGCTGAGCTAAACAAGCAGCTATGTGTCTTCTTTGTTTTCTCTCCTTGGACCATGAGAGCACACAGCTGCTGTGCTTGGGATACAGATGCTGTGGGGCGGGGCTTGGGGCTATGGAAACAATAACACCCAATGAGACTAAACCATCACTTGTCTTCCTTGCCATGCTCACTTCCATCACTGCAGCAAAAACTATGGTCATCCTTCTGTCCCACCATTTCTGTCCGGTCACCTTATAGGCACATCACACTCTCACTTGACTTGCCAGAGAAAGAGAGGGTCTCTGTTGGGATGCACAGAGGAGTCCCGAGTTTTACAGTGATGTTACTCTGTCCTTCCTGACCCAAACTCCTTCTGCTGATTATAGAGTGCTCAGTTTGCGGGGGCTCCTTCTTTCAGTTTTGCGCTCTGTAGAAACTGGCCCAGCTGCTATTTGGGGGATAGCATTTCCCACTGAGGGGCTTCCCAGGGGGCCCTAGTGTTAAAGAATTTGTCTGCCAATGCAAGAGACATTGGAGGCACGGGTTCGATCTCTGAGTCAGGAAGATACCCTGGAGGAGGAAATGACAACCCCATCCAGTGTTCTTGCCTGGAAAATCCCATGAAGAGAGGAGCTTGGTGGGCTACGACCCATGGAGTCACACAGAGTCAGACACGATTGAGAGGCCGAGCACATACTCTCCCACTGAGGTCTGCATGGACTCTGTCCCTGGGCTGCAGGGTTGAAAGTGGTGTCAAGTCCCTAACTTTCTGGCAGGAAGGGAGAAGCTTTTAGATTGAGTATAAACTACAACAGGATTCCCCCTCTGAACTGAGACCCTTGATACTTCCTGTGTTGCAATAACAACCACCCCTCCTCAGGATATGGGTTCCACAGTTTAACCCCTGCAGGCTCACTAGGGAGGTGGGGCTCAGAGAGTGGGAGTTAAAGTGCCACCCTTTCACGCAGGCTCCATCTGCAGAGCACATCCTGTAATCCCCTTTCTGCTTCTGTAATCTCAGCGGGACAGAGGTGTCCCTGCTCCTCTTTGCACAGCCCTGTCTGTGCTCAGCACCTCCTGTGCCCTCTATAATTTCCCCCTTCCTTATAAACTCAGGTTTCGCGCTCGGTATTTACAGCCACCTAATCAGCTGGTAATTTACTTTCAATCAGCGTCAGATGGTGCTTCTCAGATTTGTATCTCTTCATTTAGTGAGGAAATTATTGGCTTTCCTTTTTACCATTCATTTTACAGGTTAGCTGCCATGTTGTGCTGATTAATAATCCCTTTAGTATGAAAGTATAAACTATCAGCTAAGGGAGCATTTATCAAAAGCTAGACAAGACAAGGCTTCTCAGGTGGTTCAGTGGTAAAGCATCTGCCTATCAATGAAGAAGATGCAAGAAATGCCGATTTGCTCCACGGGTCAGAAAGATGTCCTGGAGAAAGGAATGGCTACCTACCCCACTCCAGTATTCTTGCCTGGGAAATCCCATGGACAGAGGAGCCTGGCTACAGTCCACAGGGCTGCAAGAGCTGGACACGACTGAGGGACTGAACACACACGCAGACAATACTTACATCACAGGCAAGTTGAAATGCCAGAAAGTGGAGTAGAGTCTTTCCCCCCCAGTCTCACACTTAGTCTTAAATCTCTCAGTGTCATATCTAGATTTCTAGAAGCTTTCTATTATTTAACTCCAGCCAGGAATCATTTTCCTAACAGGCTCCCTGTCAGGACCATCTTGAATGGTTAGAGGTGGGGGAGGGGTGGTGGGGCTGTGCCAAGGTGTTCTGTGCCTGAGACTTGAGCTACACCTGCTTATAGAGGCTGCTTGATAATGCCTAAAAAACTGTAGGCCAATAACAAGAAATTATTTTTGTGGCTTGTGAAGGTGGTCAAGTCAAGCGGAATAGAAACTGAGCCATGAAGATAGCAGGTGAAGGCAGAGAGACAGGGAAATCACATCCACCAAACCCTTTAAATGTACCTTGGATGCTTCACTAGACAGGGGCGTGTCCTTAAATGTTGATGTTAGTAATCTGTTGGTCTGTCTTCTCTTCTGAGAAAGACTCTACTAGTGGGACAGAATCACAGTTGGGAGCCCTTGACCCTTGCCTGTGCTCAACACTCTCGCCTTTGTCTGATGTATCCCCAAGGGCATTCTAGGATTTCTCTAGAGGGACTTACTGGCAGCCATCTGTTTGAAGAAGGTAGATAGAGTGATGGATAATAGGGGATCTGTTTCAAACTTTCCTGGCATGGTGGGCAAACTGTTTCCCTTTACAGGAAAAGTGGGAGAAAAGTGTAGCTCCTAGAGGCAGACTACATGAGTTCAAGTCCCAGGGGCATCACTTAGCTTTGTGATCTTGGACAGGGTTCTTAACCTTAACATACCTCAGTTTCCCCACATGGGAACTGAGAAGAATCATTTGAGACACTCATTTGGGAGACCTGTCCTCAGAGCTTAGTGGCTCAGCCACCAGACCAGGGTCTGGAGTTAGGGGTCTTCCAGAGGAAGGACTGGCAAGGGTGAAGAAATAGCAGACCCCTACCTAGATCTGTTTAAGGAAGGGGAGCCTGGGAACACCAGGCAGCTGAGTAGCCCACTGGGAGCACTGGATCCTATCTGGGGCTAGCAGCAGACGCGAGTCTGTCCGTTCTCAGGTAATGTGCTAAGGCTGTGGGGCCAGGGAGAAGAATAAACATCACAAAGTGAGTTAGGCCCTCCCTGCTACTCAGCTTCAGAATCTCTTCTACGGCTTCATGAGAGTCAGACCTGAGACTCCACCTTGGAGTTACAGAGATGAACAAATCTTGAGGTCAGGCCTTGAGTTTGCAGCTCTTTCCTGGGCTGACCCCAGGCTCTGACAGGAGGACCTAAAGTCAGCAAAGCCAGGGGAAATGAGGTGGAACTCATACTGGAATCAGCCTTCAAACTCGCTTGTCTTTGGACTGATTCTGCCTATTCATTTGCTAGGGCTGCTGTAACAAAGACCCACGAACAGGGTGACTTACACAATAGAAATTTGTTGTTTCACGGTTCTGGATGCTAGAAGTCTAAGATCAAGATGCGGGCAGCTGTGGTTCTTCCCGAGGGCTTGGAGGAAGACTCTGTCCCACCCCTTTGTCTTGGATCCTGGGGCTCTGCTCACAATCTTTGGTGTTTACAGGCTTGCAATGCTTTGCCCCATCTCTGCTTGCAAGTTCACCTCGTGTTCTCTCTATGGTGTGTCTGTCTCTGGGTCCAAATTTCTCCTCTTTGTTGGAGATAAAGATACCATTATTATGGATTATGACCTTAATTTAAATTGATTACCTCTATAAAGGCCTTATCTCCCCCCTCCCCACCAAAAAGAGGTTACATTCCGAGGTGCTAGAGGTTAAGGTTTTAACACATCTTTTTGAGGGAAAAATAATTCAACCCAAAATCTTGACCAGGTGGGAACTGGATGATAGAGAGTAGAAGGGGAGGAGGGATCATCTGAATTGGGTGGGAAGGACATTTGGCCTCCTTGACATGCTCTCGAAACTCAAAATCACATTTGAAAATTTCTGGGGAAAAAAAAAAAGAAAAACTCACAGTATAATCAAGAAATCTAATCTGGTTAGAAAAGTAACTTTCAGAAAGAATTCTGGAAACAAAAGTGGAGGTAATCCTGAAGGAAGAAATTATTGTGTCTGCAAAGAGAGCTCTTTGGTAAGTTCATATCTTAAAGGGTCATTGGCAGAGGAATAAATAATCAAGAATATAACCTGCAAATGAAGCTGAAAGTGAAAGGCATCTTACCAAAAAACCTTCGGTGATGCAGTGAACTTTGTTACATAGGTGCAGAGCAGTGAGAACAAATGGTAAAGAGGTGATGGATGGTAACTAAACTTACTGTAGTCATTTCACTGTACAGACATATATCCAATTATTGTGTTGGGTACCTTAAACTTCTACAATGTTCTATGCCATGTATCGCAATAAAACTGGAAAGAAAATAAAATGTAAATGAGTAATTTAAAAGCAAGAAAAATAGTGATTTCTGCCTTAAAAAAATGATCTTTACTATTAAATTTCCAAATGTGGAAGAGACACTGCATGGGCCAGAAGATATATGTCAACCGTTGATAATAGGCAGCTATTTTATTTGGAATTCTTTAATAGAAAGAATATATATCAAATTGTAAAGGCAGAAGAAAGATGGCTAAAGAGGAAGCATATCCAAATATAGATGAGCTGACAGAAAGAAATCACATAGTCTGCCGCAAATGAGTTCAGAAATTTACCCTAGACCAGGAGTTGGCAAATTGTTTTCTGTAAAGGTGATATTTTAGGCTTTGTGGGCCATGTGGTCGTGGTTGCAGTTACTCAAGACTGCTTTTGTAGTGTGAAAGCAGCCACTGATAATTTGGAAATGAATAGGTGTGGCTGTGCTCTAATGAGACTTTATTTATAAAAGCAGGCAGCTAGCCAGATTTGGGCTGGGCTGTAGTTTGTAGATCCCTGCACTAAAGCAATGACAACCCTGGAAAATGAAAAAAATCACTGTAGGTCATCTTTGAGGAGACGAGCTGAAAACAAAAAGGGGAGTTTCTTTTTTTAAAGTATAGTTGATTTACAGTGTTGTGTTAATTTCTGCCACACAGAAAAGTGGCTCACTTATACATATATATACATTCTGTTCCATATTCTTTCCCACTGCATTTATCACAAATACTAAATATAGTTCCCTGTGCTTTATAGTAGTACCTTGTTTATCGATTCTGTAGATAATAGTCTGCGTCTGCTAATGCCAACCTCCCAATGCACCCCTCCTCCACCCCCACTCCCCTTTGGCAACCACATGCCTGTTCTCTCTATGAGCCTGCTTTTGTTTCATGTTGCTGCTGCTAAGTCGCTTCAGTAGTGTCCAATTCTGTGCGACCCCATAGACAGCAGCCCACTAGGCTCCCCCGTCCCTGGGATTCTCCAGGCAAGAGTACTGGAGTGGGTTGCCATTTCCTTCTCCAATGCATGAAAGTGAGGAACGAAAGTGAAATCGCTCAGTCGTGCCCGACTCTTCGCGACCCCATGGACTGCAGCCCACCAGGCTCCTCCATCCATGGGATTTTCCAGGCAAGAGGACTGGAGTGGGGTGCCATTGCCTTCTCCGGCTTTTGTTTCACAGGTAGGTCCATATGTGTCGTATTCTAGGTTCCACATGTAAGTGACATCGTATGGTATGCACCCTTCTCTTTCTGACTTACTTGGTCTGATAATCCCTAGCTCCATCCATGTTGCTGTGAATGGCATTATCTCATTCTTTTTTATGGCTGAGTAATACTGTATTGAGGCGAGCAGCTGACTTTTTGGAAAAGACCCTGATGCTGGCAGATATTGAAGGAAAAAGGAGAAGAGGGTGGAAGAGGATGAGAAGCTTGGATAGCATCACTGACTCAATGGACATGAAGTTGGGCAAACTCTGGGAGATAGTGAGGGAGAAGGAGGCCTGGTGTGTCACAGTCCATGGGGTTGCAAAAAGTCAGACATAACTTAGTGACAGAACAACAATATTTTGTTGTATGTATATTTGTGTGTGTGTGTGTGTATATACACACACACACATATATATATTAATATAGGGTTTTTCAGGTGGCACCAGTGGTAAATAATCCACCTGCCAATGCAGGAAACAGAGATGTGGGTTCAAACTCTGGGTCAGGAAGATCTCCTGGAGTAGGAAATGACAACCCACTCCAGTATTCTTCCCTGAAAAATTCCACAGACAAAAGGAGCCATGGGGTCGCAAAGAGTCAGATACCACTGAGTGACTGAGTAAATGAGAGATCTGGACTTGAATTCCTGAAGTCCTTTTCAACGTGAATTATGGTATCCCCAAACAGCTGAAAGAATCTAGGGATGCGTAGCCTAAAGCAGGAAGTAACAAAAGGGAACAATGGGAGCTCTTTTTAATTATCCAAACGGCTGTCTTGAAGAAAAAGTATTAGATTGGCTCTGTAAGTCGGGTCAGAGGGAGGACCACTTCTGAATGGTGAAATGGGCTTCCAGATGAGGCAGTGACCCTTTAGCAGAAGTAGGATACAGATTCCCCTCCAGCTGCTCTGAAAGTACTTGGCACAATCGAACAAATGTGTGTGAGAATTGTATTAAAATTCCCATCATAAGCACTCACACAAACCCTTGGGAATTCCTCTAGACCCGCTCACCTCCAGTTCAGCTACTCTCTATTTCTCCCCCACCAGCATCTGCTCGTGTGGCTCTATGCCCTTTATTCTCTCTTTTGCTCCTGAGATTAGCAAGTTTATTTGGTGTTCCCTTTTCAGGCTGTGACTTTCTCTATCTGCCCTTTGGCCCTTCAGACCATAAGTCAGGAGGTACCATCACCAATGACCTTCCCAAACCAACAGAACGGTGTATAGTGAAATCGCCATCGTCTGGCCCCCATCTGACATAGGAGGGATGAAGGACACTGCAGGGCTCCCTGTCAGAGCTGCACAGAAGCATCTCCATGGGGTGGAAGATTGGACTTGATGGCCACTAGTGTTCCCTTCTATGCCCAGATTCCATGACTTTCTCAATTATATTTGTCACTGTTCACAGGGCGGGCAACAAATAGAAAGTTTAAAATGATTCTTTTCAATGGTAGTGCTTATCTAAGAATGCCACCATTCAGTAAACCACTTTAAGTATAGACGCTTCTCCTTGGTTTTGTCTTTGAACTACCTGTGGCAGAGCACAGGCAGCTCTTGGAGCAGAGGAGATGAGCTGATGTTTCTTCATTTACCTTCTTTTGTCTGGGTCCTACATGACCAAAGGGAGCCTGTGAAGTACAGCCAGCTGTAGAGAGGAAGAGGGAACCCACATTCATCATGGAACAATCCGCTCTGATGGCCCATGTGGCCAAACTTTGGCCTTTCGGCCCTGTGAGCATAACAAGATTCAACGCTGTTTGCAAAGCTTGCAGGGAGGAGAGTAGGGACATGGTTGTGTTGACCCCCAAATAAATCAATTCCAGTGAAAAACAGCAGTAGACTAGGACCCTGACCCACAGATATCCTGTATAATGGCTCTTCCCCTTCACGATGATCTGATTTAAAACAAACAAACAAATATGATCACATCACTCCACCAATACTCTGCAAACGTCTTTATAATAATATCCAAATTCTAGATCATGGCTTAAACGGTCTGATTCTTAATATTTATTTCTTGAAGGCAGAAACCTTTTCTTGTGCCTTGTTGCATCAGCAATGCTGAGAACAGTACTTGGCATATACTTTAATAATTATTTGTTGAATAAATGAGTTCAGACTTGACTTCCAAATAACTTGACTGAATTCATATAATGGAACCTCTCATTACTAAATTCTTAAGAATAATCCCTTTTCAGAAATTCCATTTCCATATCCCCATCACTCGGAAATAAAAAGCATCACTTCGATTAATAAGAGCACAACCGAGAAAGTGAAGAATGATATCGTGTCTAGTTCAAGGCCCTTGGGGAAATTTGGTTGGGAGAATGGAATTACCCAAGTTGGACTCTGCCCAGCATACCAGGCTTAAGTTACTGGGTAAGAGTACATTAGAAAAATGAATTTTGGCAGCTGACAAAATATTCTCTTTATGTGGAAGTAAGTGACCTTGGATTTAGTTTCTCTTAAAGACTGGCTTTTTCTGGCAAGGGCAAGAGATGATACTTTGAAGGAGCCAGGATTTTGCAATGACAGCAGCAAGTACCAGGAAACTTGTGGGTGGTTGTACTGCATCCATTTCTCAGCATCCATTACAGTAGAAATGTGATGGTTCAGATTTGCTTTTTGTTTTGGCAGTGTTTGGCCTCTTCTTTGGAGAATCATCCATGACTGTAACTAACTGTATTCCAAGATTCATGAGCCTTGGCGCCTGATCAGATACCTATAGATAAAAAGAAACCATTTATTTACTCCTTGTTTCTTTCTCTTTTCTTCCTCCCCTATTTGACTGTCCCAAGTTGTCAGTGAATGAGTCAAGTATTCAACACTTTTTTCCAGAGACTGGCTTTGGAAAAGCCCATACAGTCTATCATATGGTTTCTCAATGAGTTCATCGTGACATTTGGGGACTTTGAAAAGACATATTTTCTATGTCAAGTTGTCCTAGGATAGCTTATACCCTTTGTTCATTTTTGGCAAAATAGATCGAGGACAGGGTGACAAGACAGCAAGATGAAAAGAAAAGAGTGGCAAGTGGAAGGCTGTAGAAACTGACGTCAGGAGTGGAGGGTGCAGATGGGGCAGAGGGTGAAATAAACAGCAGGGAGGGCTGAGAGACATCCTTGTCGGAATTGCTCGGTATTCCAGCATGTTCCCAAGACTGGAAAAGAATTTAAACACTGGAGGCCTTCTTTGAGGTATTTATAGTCTCTGCTAATAAGATCATAAATAATCACCTTTATTGTGAATCTGAATAGAGTATGTCATGCCAGTCGTGGTGGGGTTTGGAGGAAACCATCCCAAATACTTCCCTAAGCAGTCTGGTCTGGTGCCTACCAACTCTGCTCTCAACCTTTCTTTGCTCTCAAAGCCCCTGAGAAAGCGCTGGCATTTTACCTGGGAGGGGAGGGAGGTCAGCTGACAGGAACGGGGGTCATTTTATTTAGCTGTCATCTAAGAATGCAGGCGACCTTAGCTTGAAAGTTTGGAATGCGGTCATGGAGGTGGGGCGGCAGCTGTGGTTGCTCTCTCACTGGAGAACTCTGGGGAGGCAAGAACAGCAATAAAAGACACCTGCTTGGGGCCAATGAGGCGACTCAGAAGATTAGTGGCAACACGTGTGAGCTACAAAATGACCACTGTTTTGCTTCTCTGCTTCAAACCCCCTGCAAGATTATTATGCAGGCGACCTTAGCTTGAAAGTTTGGAATGCGGTCATGGAGGTGGGGCGGCAGCTGTGGTTGCTCTCTCACTGGAGAACTCTGGGGAGGCAAGAACAGCAATAAAAGACACCTGCTTGGGGCCAATGAGGCGACTCAGAAGATTAGTGGCAACACGTGTGAGCTACAAAATGACCACTGTTTTGCTTCTCTGCTTCAACCCCCCTGCAAGATTATCTCCTGTGGCCACTCTAATGGGACACGTGCAGGGGAGGGAGCTCTGGAAACGGCAGTTCGTCCTCACCAAGTTGACACTATCAAGCCACCCTGCCAGGCCAGCTGCTTCCATGGGCCTGCCATGACATCACATTGCCCTTCTCCGAATATTCAGCCTACATTAAGTATCAATACCGTAGGCTTCAAGCAGGGCTGGTGCTATTGGTAGCATGAGGAGAAAGACTGGGAGGTTAGCATCTTCAAGAGGAGACCCAACCACAGATTAAACTCCAGCTGCAAAGGAAAAGTACCTCATCACTTCGTGACCCCAGCTCTCCAATACTCCCTTCTCACACAGCCAACCACCAAGTGCATTTTTGCAGTTTCTGTCCTGCACAAAGATGTCCAACCAAGGAGAAATATAGCCCTACTTCTCTCGCAAGTACTCCAACCTTGAGGAATAAAAAATGTTTTCAATCCAAGGGCCTGGAAGAGGCAACATTTTACAGTTTGCACAAAGGCACTGGGAGTGTAGCTTCGCCCCTTGTATCACCTGCTTGTAGCTGGCTCCTGTATTTTTTTCATTTGGGACAGGTGAGGCAGGGTGGTGTGCCTAGACTTCGCAGATTGACCCCTAGAGGAGCTCAGCTCCTGGCCCTCCTGGCCCTCCTGTCTGGGGCCTGAGTGCACCTCCATGTGAGGAAGGTGGGAGCTGAGAGGAGCAAAGTTCTCCCAAAGCACTGGGACAATGGTACCTTCATCATGATTTTGAAGAGTTCCTCCTTTTCTCTTTGGAGATCAGCAGAATATTTCAATGAGAAAACTGAGCTTGATAGAAGAGGATTTGTGGTGTGTGTGTTTTACAAAATGAGGAGATAGAAGCACATTTTGAAAGAACCAACTTTCCAACAAGATGGGAGGCAGGCTGTTCACTGATTTGGCCACATACAGGCTGTGGGCTCACAGAACATAAATGTGCCGGGTCAGGATGCCCTGATAGCTTGGTATCTATTGAGGATGCTTCTCTCTCTCCCGTGTCATGGCTCAGATCCAGCTGCTTTAGCACCTCCAGCCTTCTGCTTTGATGTCACTTTGAGCTTTTGCTTTGGTACTTACAGCCCAGCACACTCCTGATGGTGCTATTGTGGGATGGATAATGAGCTGGTTTTGAACAGTTCTTCATATTTCCTTTCAAGCATCAAATGAAATACTGAAAGTATGTAATGCTTGTGATGAAAATTGTAGTGAAAATTCCAACTGGCCCAAAGAAGATTCTGCTCTAAGAATCAAAAAAAGATGAACTAGTTGGCTAAAGAGCACACATATATTGTTTTCTAGGCTCTCTGAGATAGACACAATCACTCATCATTATACGGTGGGCACTTTGTGCTGTTTAGGGGGCCAGGTCTGGAGCCTTCACATACTGACATCTGTAGACCTAACCCAAAGCAAAACTGGCATTCAGGAAGTCTGTTTTTATGTCCCCGAATCCCCACTAATTCTCTTTTATCTGCATCCCTTTTTCTCCTCTCTGGAACTTCATCAGTCTTTACTGTTTTGCAACATGGAAAATACAATAAAGATAGTTAATGTGTATTACACACAGGGCATATGCAGGGCATTTTGCTGAGCACTTCACATAAATTGAATATTATCCAATAAATATTTATATAGAACTTACTACATAAATGTTTCAAGTGCTGGGGATACAGAATAAAGCAGACAAAAATCCCTTCTTTTATGAAATGTATATCTCAAAGGGAGATAAAGAGAATTTAAAGGATAAAACAAATGATATGAAGATAATGATAAATGCATTGTAAAATAAATAAATACATGCATTATAGAAAAGTAAAATGAAGTAGGGTGCTGGAAGTGCTGGTGAGTGTTGAGGAGGGGAGGTATGGTTATTGTAAACAGAGTGGATCGCACACCTGAAAGTAGATCCACATGACATCTCTGAAGACAGGTAATACTGTTATCCTCATTTCACAAGTGAAGAAACTGAGGCTTAGAACATAAAAACTTTTCTCAAGAATGGATCTACTAGCTATTCTTATACCAGAGTCTATCTCTTCCAGAAGCATTTGCTATAACTTTCTTCCTAGCTCTAGAACGCAAAATTATTGTTCACAGTTAAGGAATTATGTCAGCAGGGGCTGTGCCCAAAGTGTGAGAAAGAGAAAAAATTCCATTGTTTGTGGCTGCTATAGTCAGGATGCCTTAGTCAGCTTGCTTACTGGTCTCCCTCTTGAGCTAGAATGGACCTCTCTGCGTGATGCTACCTGGGGTTCCATGGCCACAGAACAGATTAAGAAAAAAAAAATCTCAGTCAACTTAAAAAATAGACTTTATTTTTAGAGCAGTT
>SJYC01146862.1:0-25183 GCA_006408675.1 Madoqua kirkii | reverse complement strand
CTCCCCCTTCCCAGCCACCTGCCTCCCCCACTATGGACATTCCATCTTTTATTTACAATCTTTTATTTTCTTTGTGTCCTGTTCCCTCCTCCTGTGTTAAATCTGGGCTGCAGACTCAAACACTACTGCTCCCTGGGTGCTGAGGCCCTGATGCACACTGAGGCTGTCCTGTCCTTCTTGGGGCTGGTCTGTCTTTGCAAGGAGGACCCAGCACCTGCAGAGGAGGTCAGAAGGGCATAAAGCAAACTGGACCGGAAGACAGCTGGCTTCCTCAATGCTGGCAGAGCCGTGAGCTGATGCAGGTCTGAGGCCGCCCCTGCCTCATATCCCCGTCAATTCAAGCACCCTTCTCCCGGCCAAGGTTATGCTTTTTTTTTTTTTTCTAGGAATTTATCAGTCCTGGGTTTCCCCTTTTTGCTTTTCAGTTTCTCATTGTGAGCTGGCCCCTCTTGCCCTCCAGACTTGCCTGAAAACTCCTTATTGGATGTTGAGCCCTGAACAAATTCCTGCCCGCTGCCACGTGCTGAGTCACGGTTCATGTGCCTCCTCACTCCTCCTGGCTGCCTTCTAGGCAGACGGGGCTGCCCGGGACTGAGAAGAAGCAGCGGCCAGCCAGACACCCACACCTCCAGGCAGACTCACTTCTGAGATGCCTTCCGTCCTGGGGTAAAAACGAGTCATCGGCCAGCCGGATGGGAAGAGAGGCGTGGGGTGGGGGTCGGCTGACATCATGCCTGATCTTTCCTGCTGGGTTTGAGGGAAGGTCATGCTTAAGCTTGACTTTTGAGGGAAAAGAAGGTGACGTCATCGATGAGCTTTTTCTGCTTGAGTGTCAGGGGATGGAGTCATTTCCGGGTTTGTCTTCTTTAGGAGAGTGAGATCATGCAGCTTTTCCCATATTTCAGTTCCAGGAGTGAGGGGAGAGTGTATACTGGACTGGGATGTGCCTTATTTAAGAGGCTGTTCTGAAGCCCTCTCTGCCTTCATACAGAAGAGCGGGCTTTTCTCTGGGAAGGTGCCTGAGGGACCAGCCCTCCCGGGGTACCAACAGGGCTTGGCGAGTCTGCTCTTCTGCTCGGGACTATGATTTTCATGAACTCCTTCCTCCATTAAAGAAAAATTAGGAATGTTATTTTATGATTGTGTTGGTACAAAAATAAGTATAATGAAGGCTGGAATCATTATTACACATGCATTAGTATATTCCTTTTCTTCTGATTTTAAGAGAAAATGAAAGCATTTTCTGTGGGGCTCTAAAATGTTTCATGGACCTTAGGCCCTCTCTGTCTGATGGATAAACTGGCCGTGAGGTTGGGGGTCTTCTCATTTTCAGACAGGAATCTGGGCCTGGAGCAAGAACAGACAGGACACCAGCAGCTCCCTGCCCTCATTTGCCTGACTGAGATGCTCTGCTGGAATTGGGCTACAAGACTGCCCAGAACGCAGCCTGTCTTCTTATACAGACAGGGCGCTGAGCAGCAGAAAAGTGGTCCATCAGACAACAGCCTTGCTTAAGAGGATTGACTTCTGGTGAACGGCCCTTACAGTAAGTAACTAATTCACCCAAGAGCAGATATTACTCATTTCCTCAGGCAAAGGTAAACATCAGTGGGGTCAGGGTTTGGAAATTCATGCCATGTGATCAGTGTTGAGGAAGCCAGATAAGGTAAGAGTCATCACATACATTATTCACGTTCATTTGTTCAACAAATACTTATTGAACATCGCCTACGTGCTAAACATCAGATTTGGGGGGAAGCAAGTTCTGACATTCATGGAAGTTACAGGAGTATTATACACTCCAAGGTATCTATAGCCACAGATAAGTTAGGAAAAGAGGTAGGGAGAAAGGCATTCGATGGTGAGGAGCCATGCCATTTATTGCCTGCCAGCTGCCTGATAAGCGTTGTCCCTTTATCCCCTCTCCACCCATGAAGCACGAGTGAAGGCAGATCTATACCTCTGGTTGCGATACTTGCAGCATCACTATGGGTACCACATCTGAAGTGTGACTGCCTCACCCAGACACACTCAGCAACTGGGCATGGCAGCTAGTAGAACACGGAATTAGGAGAAGGCTGAGCAGGAAGTCAGGTTTCCAGGAACTAGCTGGGGTCAAAATCCTGGGATATACAGAATAGGAATCTCAGATTAGCCAAGTCTCCTTCAGGCGAGCACCAATGCTCAGGGCACATCCAGCTCAAAGCAGGGTGTCAGAGACCATAGCACCCGAGACCCGGACCCAAGGAAGGTGAATGAAAGCCAGTTCTCCAGAGGGAGCTTTTTTTCTTTTTTTTGGGCCGCATGTTAGGGCTGCATGCGTGTGCGTGAACATCAACTGGTTTGATAAAAAAAAAAAAAAGAACTGGTTCCAGGTATTCTTAAGAGTCAAGAATCTAGCAGTTTCTGAATGAACTCTGCTTCGGTTATTGTGTTGGTCTCTCAAAAATGTGAAATTGCTCATTCATTTTACACTGCCTCTGCCATAGCATCTACTGAATGAAATTATCTAAAATGTACTTATTATAAGCAGATATGTTTCTTCAACTCTGATACTTGTCTTTTCTTGTACACTGAGACTCATGTATAACCCAGTCCTCTCCCACCCAGCCTTGGTCACATAATAGTAACTCAACAGAATGTGCTGAGACCCATAGTTGCCATCATTTGCCGGTCAACTATCGTTCATTCCTGCTTTTAAGCTCAAACCCCATTACCCAACCATAACACTTTAAAAATAGAAGATTATTTTTTCTTGTTTCCACTCTTAAGTATCTGACCACACCAAGAATATGTCGTTCTTTGGATGAAATCCAATCCTCCCAGTCTATATGGTCTCCTCTCCTCCCTCCCACCCCTCCGTCCCTTTTTTCCTTTCTTCCTACCTTCCTTTTTTCACTTCCTTCTGAGCAGTAAGTAGAATGTATAGAACATTATTGAGTCTGTTTTGGTTGATGATGAAAATACTTCTGGAATTCCAAATTTACCATTAGGAATTGTTTTCATTGGATAGAATGACAAATACTGATGTGGGAAGTCTGTAGACTAGTCTGAATCGATAAATCCTTGACAAATGTACTGAAAGTTAGTTATGAGTAATCCTCAATTGACTATTTGAGGATTAATAGTCACTATTTTTGTGTGATTTTCCATTTTCTCCTAAAAATCAAAGGCAGATGAATTTCTGATTAACTGAAATTTCTGGTTATTTGGCCTGTGGTTAAAGCTTTCTTTTCCACTCTCTTCTTTTCCAGATGTGTTAAAATTTTAGGAAGAACCTAACAAGGGGGTAGGGGCTTCCCAGGTGCTCTAGTAGTAAAGAACCTGCCTGATAATGCAGGTACACATAAGAGATGTGGGTTTGATCTCTGGGTTTCGAAAATCCCCTGGAGGAGGGCAACCCATTCCAGTAATCTTGCCTGGAGAATCCCATGGACAGAGCGGCCTGGCAGGCTACATGATAGGGCCCACATGGGGTCTCATTGTTAAGATGGCTCATCATGTTAACCTCACAAACAAAGAATAAAATCACAGTGATCCTTGAAGCTGACCAAATTGCCCAATGACATTCTGTTTTCTCACTGACGCCCATCTTCTCAAAGCTTTGAGACCACCAGATTCCAGACCTCTGGCTATGTGACCAAGGACTCAATGACAGGCTAAAAATTAATCATCCCTTCAGATAATTTTTCATTGATGGGGTATAAGAAAGACCCTGTCAAAAAGGGAGGACACTGTTCTCCTTAAGAGCCAGTCATCCTCTTTTCCCTCTAATAAATTTCCCTTTCCCTGACTGACTGCCCACCTCTCTCTTTTTTTCTCTGCACTTGACTTACACTACAGTCCATAGAGTTACACAGCGTCAGACGGGACTGAAGCAACTCAGCACGCATGCACCAACAGGAAAATCCCTTCTTTTTATAAACCAACCACTTATTTGGCTGCAGAATCATCTCATGTTCATAATTGTCATTGGTTGAAAACATTTTATCTTGATTAATCAAAGCACTTCTGCTGCTACCAACAGCAGGGAAACCTTCTGGAAAGGACTCCAAAATCACTCAGCCTCTTTAAAATCTCTACTGTGCATAAGTCTAGACTAGTACATGCCTGCCAGCACTTTAATTGTTTTATCTAGCAAAGCAGGAGTGTGGCAATTACATTCTTTCAATTGCTTCTGTCACAGTTGAACTCTACCCACCTAATTAACAGCTTCAACCTAAAAAATGTTTTTCTATTTAAATGTTATATGCTTTCATTGTAGAAGATTATAAAATATAGAGAAACAGAAAAATACATAGACCATACATAATCACACTGCTAAGTGATAAACTAACATTTTGGTGAATATCTACCAAGTATTTTTTCTAGTTACACAATCTTTTATATTCAATGTAAATTTCCATTTTAATAGAGAGTTGATATTTTTTCCACTAAAAATAAATCACAGACATTCCCTCCATGCAGATGAGTATCCATACAGAACGTGGCATTTAATGGCTATGTAGTGTCCAGTTTTGTGTAGATGTATCATGATTTAGTTAATAAGTCTATCATGATTTAGTTAACAAAACCAACTACAGTTAGGTTGCTTTTTTTCACTATTGCATGTAGTACAGACCTAGATGGCCTACATATATCTGTGCAAGAAATCCCAGTTACTGCCTTATGGCAAATTCCTAGAAATGGGATAGCTGGCTGATGACTTAAACTTTTTAAGTCTTTGGCTAAAATACTGCAAAACTGGCTTCCAGAAATAATGTACCAATTCATATTCCTAAGATGGTTAAGAGACCATTTGTTTATCTACATCCTCAATGATATACAGTCTTCAAAATAAAACTTCACTAGTTTGGTTGTTGAAAAATGGGAACCTCACTGTCATGGAAACTGCTTGAATACTGGTAAGGTTGAGTGCTGTTTTACATGTTTAATTGGCTATTTGTATGCGAGCCCTAGGGAATGGTTCATTAATGCCATCTACTCAATTTCCTATTGAGATGGCTATCCTTTTACTTATTGGTTTGTAGGTGATCTAATTGTTTGGCAGTTTTCACTGTTAGATCATTTCCAAAGATAAATTTTATGGCTATGTTTGTTCAACAAGCTTCTTTTCTGTTACCTTCTCTAAGAGGGTCATGGAAAGTGAATGCATGTTAAAAACTGTCCAAATTAAATACAAACCATATTTGAAACATTGAACATAAAGAGAAACACAAGTGGCAGACAAAAGTGGAAACAACTGAAAGAAAGCACTATTCTCCCTGCCTCCCCAAACAAAGTCATCTGATTAAATATTTTAAAAGAAAAAAGGAATCAAGGAAGTCAGATGATCAAAATTTTTTTAGCAACATAAAGTTACATTTCTTTAGATCTATATGAAAGGTGAAATTACTTTCCTTCAAAGTTTGCATATGAAGTTTCTCCTAAGTAATTATTCTGTTTTGAAATGTTGCTGTGACTCCTTTTTACCTTTAGGGTGAAAATGAAATTACTAGAAAAAAGCAATGTACACGGCCTAGCAGCAGATTTCTTCTAGAGCTATGCTGCTCAGTACACACTAGACCTTAGGTAAAGCATTCTCACTGCCTACACAAAAGACTAATTAATAGAGATTTTAGGAGGTGATGGATGTGTTTATGGCATAGATTGTGGTGATGATTTCACAGGTGTACACTTCTCTCCAAATTTTTCGAGCCATATACATCAATTATGCACAGTTTTTGGATATCAATCACTCCCTATAAAGTGGTTTAAAAATTACACTAGCCACAGGTGGCTATTTAAATTTAAAAAGTGAAATAAAATTAAAATTTCAGTTCCTCACCTACTCAATATCCACATGTCTCCTGCAGCTACTTTTTTGAATAGCCCCAATATAGTAACTTTCCCATCATCACACATAGTCTGGACAGCATGGATCAACAGATTTAGCTTTTTCCAGTCTCTGGATCTGCTTGCTTCTGTATCTTCTAACCTCTGCTTGGAATGTCCTTTTCCTTTTCTTTAGCTAGCTCCCACATATCCTTCAGTGTATAGCTCAGATACCACCTACTCTAAAAAAGTGTCTCCTGACCACTCACAATCCAAACTGTATGTCCTTCTGTGACCTGGGCATAGAATGCCCACAACAGTCAACAACAATGTCAGTTTGGTGATTCTTATTCCCTACCAACTCACTGAGGTAGAGTGTATGTTTTCCACTTCTGATTCCCCAGTTCAGTTCAGTTTAGTTGCTCAGTCATGTCCGACTCTTTGTGACCCCATGAATCACAGCATGCCAGGCTTCCCTGTCCATCACCAACTCCCACAGTTCACTCAGACTCACATCCATCGAGTCAGTGATGCCATCCAGCCATCTCATCCTGTCCCCTTCTCCTCGTGCCTCCAATGCCTCCCAGCATCAGAGTCTTTTCCAATGAGTCAACTCTTCGCATGAGGTGATCAAAGTACTGGAGTTTCAGCTTTAGCATCATTCCTTCCAAAGAAATCCCAAGGCTGATCTCCTTCAGAATGGACTGGTTGGATCTCCTTGCAGTTCCAGGGACTCTCAAAAGTCTTCTCCAACACCACATTCAGTTCAGTTCAGTTCATTCGCTCAGCTGTGTCCGACTCTTTGCGAACCCATGAATTGCAGCACGACAGGCCTCCCTGTTCATTACCATCTCTTGGAGTTCACTCAGACTCACGTTCATCGAGTCCGTGATGCGATCCAGCCATCTCATCCTCAGTCATCCCATTCTCCTCCTGCCCCCAGTCCCTCCCAGCATCAGAGTCTTTTCCAGTGAGTCAACTCTTCGCATGAGGTGGCCAAAGTACTGGAGTTTCAGCTTTAGCATCGTTCCTTCCAAAGAAATCTCAGGGTTGATCTCCTTCAGAATGGACTGGTTGGATCTCCCTGCAGTCCAAGGGACTCTAAGAGTCTTCTCCAACACCACAGTTCAAAAGCATCAATTCTTCAGCACTCAGCCTTCTTCACAATCCAACTCTCACATCCATACATGACCACAGGAAAAACCATAGCCTTGACTAGATGGACTTTAGTCGGCAAAGTAATGTCTCTGCTTTTGAATATACTATCTAGGTTGGTCATAACTTTTCTTCCAAGGACTAAGCGTCTTTTAATTTCATGGCTGCAGTCACCATCTGCAGTGATTTTGGAGCCCAAAAAAATAAAACCTGACACTGTTTCCACTGTTTCCCCTTCTATTTCCCATGATGTGATGGGACCAGATGCCATGATCTTCGTTTTCTGAATGTTGAGTTTTATGAGTGGTGAAAGAAATTTTATCTTTACCTGGTTTTTTATTAATATCCATGAAAATAATCTATTCATATATTTTTTTCATGGAAAATGTGTATTTTTAAAAATTCAAATCATAGCAACAGCTCTTCTTTTTTTTCTCCTTATGGCCCACAGAGCAATATCTGAGGCCCCCTAAACATTGCTTATATTGGCATGTGGTACATAGGTAGGATATAGAAACTCCTCCAAAGATTAAGGTTACAAAGAAATCACATTATCTGGGGGGGGGGGGGATGTTTCTACTAATTCCACAGAAAAGCATTGCATGATTATCAGAGAAGAGTCCATGAAACATTGCTTCCAGTAAACTTTGTGACAGATAAGACAACTCATTCATGATAGGTGGTTAGCTTTATTGATGACTGATTGATAGACAAGAAGAAATAAACATACATATGTTCAATAATTGTCTAAATGTATCTAAATATACATCACACTACTGTTTGTTGTTTGCAGTCAACGTGACTAAGCATCAGGGAGAAAAATCTGCTGTGTTTTCCAAGAAGATTTTTCAAAGGGAACTGACAAATTACCAAGAGCTCTAAGAACCATCTTCATTTGAACCTGGTAACTACTTCTGTCCTCAAGACTCAGAACTAGATAGAACATTTTGTGGAGACTGAGCCTGGAACCGAAGAACCTCACCCAGGCCAAGAGCCTGTTCTTTTTCCACTTAGCCTCACTTTTGTAGGAACTGTTTACCAAAAATGGGATAGTTTATTTTTCCACCCACCCACAGTTGTCCATCTGCTCTTAATATCTCTCCAGTGAAACCTTTTAATACTACAAGGCTGGACATCAATTCCTAAGAGCAGCCAGAGCTCATGGTTTCGCTTTCCCTTCAAGAACAACAGTAACTCTCTTCATTAAGTTTTTGTCACCCTTGGCGCCCTCTGCCATGTTAGCCCTTGGAGTAAACCATGGAGCAAGATCACGTAAGCAACAATGTTTTCTTAGTGCTTGGGGTTTTATGGTTGTTGATAGCAAACCAAGAGACCACCGGTTGTTATTAATCAATCTGAATCCTAGGACTGGGGACCTGGGGTCCTGTAGGAGCCTGTGGAGGGTCTATAAGCACTAGCAGATTGCTACAGGATGGTCATCTAGACGTGAAGTCAGTCCTGAATCTTCTCTCTTTACCCACTCGTTACCTGTCTACAGTCTGAATGTGACTATAGGGTTCCTTAAATGTAAGTGTCCTTGGCCTAGACCAACCACAATATAGAGAAAGGATATCAACAGAGAGACACTGTAGCCCAGGGAAGCCTGTGCTAAAGCAAGGCTCACTCCTGCCTCCTAGCACCTTAATCTAGCTGTGCTTCTGGATTCCAAGGGTTCCCTGTCTCTACCAGCATGACTTGGATTCCTCCCTTTGCTGTTCAAACGCAATCTTGTTTGTGCATCACTTAGTTTATTTAACATAAGCATGACTAACATCTCCTGAGTCCCATTCCTGCGCCAGGCACTTTCCAGCCATATTCTTATTCTTATTAAATCTTCACAACCACCATGAGACAGGCATTACATTTTGTCCCATTTTACTAAGGATAATACCAATACATTGTCCGAGATCGCACAGCTTTAAACTGGTGAATCAGCACTCAGCTCCAATCTTTCTGATTTCAAATCCCAAGCTCTCAACCACTGTGTAATAAGATTTCTAATGTCTTAGTGCCACAAGATGGTCATCCAATGACATTTAAGATTGTTTCAGACAAATCCAATTACATAGAAACCTTAGAATATCAAGTCTTTTCACAACCACCATGAGACAGGCATTACATTTTGTCCCATTTTACTAAGGATAATACCAATACATTGTCCGAGATCGCACAGCTTTAAACTGGTGAATCAGCACTCAGCTCCAATCTTTCTGATTTCAAATCCCAAGCTCTCAACCACTGTGTAATAAGATTTCTAATGTCTTAGTGCCACAAGATGGTCATCCAATGACATTTAAGATTGTTTCAGACAAATCCAATTACATAGAAACCTTAGAATATCAAGTCTGTTTGCTGCTGCTGCTAAGTCACTTCAGTCGTGTCTGACTCTGTGCGACCCCATAGACGGCAGCCCACCAGGCTCCCCTGTCCCTGGGATTCTCCAGGCAAGAACACTGGAGTGGGTTGCCATTTCCTTCTCCAGTGCATAAAAGTGAAAGGTGAAAGTGAAGTTGCTCAATCGTGTCTGACTCTTAGCGACCCCATGGACTCCAGCCCACCAGGCTCCTCCACCCATAGGATTTTCCAGGCAGGAGTACTGGAGTGGGTGCCATTGCCTTCTCCTTAAGTCTGTTTACATTCATTCAAATGTTCATTCATCAAAGAAACATTTACTTAAGTTCTGCTATGTCTCATTTCAGCTGCAACAATGATTCACGTATCAGGAAGCTACTATCTCAGCAGCTCATAGTCAAGCAGAAGAGACAGACACATAAATAACCACAATACAGTAGACAGAAGTGACACAATGGAAAGACACTGGCAGTTCCCCTCCTCTCCACAAACATTTCCTATTTCTCAGCCTTAATTAGATCTCCTATTCTTTCACAATTTTCATAACTATATTTCTGCACAAAGAACTTTATTATAATACCTCTTGCACATAAAATTATCACTCATTAAATAACTAGCAATCTACTAATCTTTTGCTCAGAATTTGATTGTGATAGCTAATATATTTTTATTTGTTCTTAAATTTTATAATTTGATAATACAATGCTAAGATTAACTTAAACCTCTCAAAGATTATTTACCTTAAAAATTGTTGTGGAAAAAAAATTGTAAAAAACACACCTGATGAAACACTATTACCCCAAATATACAAAGAACTCTTAAAAATCAACAGTAAGGAAACAAACAGCACAGTTTACAAAAGAGCAAAAGATCCGAAGAGACACTTCACCAAAGAAGATATACAGATGGCCAATAAACATGCGAAAAGATGTTCCACATTATTTGTCATTAAGAGACTGTATTTAAAACCACAGTGAGATATCACTATACCCCGTTGAATGGCCAAGACTTGGAACACCAACAACAACAAATGCTGACAAGGGTTTGGAGCAACAGGAAATCTCATTTATTGCTGGTGGGAATGCAAAACAATACAACTTGTTTGAAGACAGGCAGTTTCTTTCAAAATTAAGCAACATTCTCTTACCATATGGTCTAACAATCATGCTCCTTGGTATTTCCCCACGTGAGTTGAAAATGTATGTCCACACAAAAACCTATACACAGATGTTTGTAGCCTAACTGCCAAACCTTGGAAGCAACCAAAATGTCCTACAAGTAGGCGAATCAATAAATAAATTTTGGTGCATCCAGATAATAGGATGTTATTCAGAACTAAAAAGGAAATGAGTTGTTAAGCCACTAAAAGGCATGTAGGAAACTTAAATGCAGATACTAAGTGAAAGAATCCAATCTGAAAAGACTATATACTGTGTGACTCCAACTATATGACATTCTGGAAAGAGCAAAACTATGGAGACAGTGACAAGATCAGTGATTTTCAGAGGCAGGAGGTTTGCGTAGCAGAGCACAGAGGATTTTTAGGCCAGTGAAACGACTGTGATGATGTTATACCGATGGACACGTGCCATGATGTATTTGTCAAAACCCATAGAATGTACAACACCAAGAGCTGTAAAGCTTGCGGGGCTTTGGGTGATGTAGGCTTATCCGTTATAACAAATGGACCTCTCTGGTAGAAGATGGTGACAGTGGCGAGGCGGTGCATGTAGAAAGGAGAGGTCATGTGGGAAATCTCTGTACCTTTCCCTTAGCTTTGCTATGAACCTAAAGCAGCTCTTAAAAATAATTTGCTTTTAATGTCCATTCAAAATTAATTCTGTTTTATCTATTGCATACTAGTCGTGGATTAAATGTATTTTCCCCTGAAGATGTATCATCCTCCTCTGTCCAAACCATTCAGTTCATTTCATATAAATGAAAAGAATAAAAAGAGGTCCAGGAAGGGAAGCTGAGTCACTGAAACACAGCAGCGTCTGTGTGTATATTTCGGTTGGCCCGCGTAGAAAGAGGAGGTTGCATGTCACATCTATTCAGCAGCCATGGTACAAACAGGCTCCCATCCCTTCAAATACAGTAACATTCAATATTATTTAGTCAACTTCTTAGAGCTCTCTAAAATACCCAAGTCCTTACTCCACTCTCCTTACTAACCACATGTTTTGGAAAAACACCATTAGGGTGCAACTGGCACTGACATTTTCCAAATAAAACATGCATTTCTGAAAATATAAATTGTCTTGTTTTTCTGTTGTAAACACTGGCTTTGTTGGCAAATGGAAACGCGAGTAGCAGTTACTGTGGTGAAGCGGCTGGAGTGCCCGTGGGGTTTCTTCATATTTCCTCAGGCCCAAGGCCACAGTGCTGGCTGCCCCATCAGGCCCGTGTCCTGGCAACTCCCTGGGCAACTCCTGATGGACTTCTTGGCAACAGGACATAGGAGGTGCTGCTCTGAGCTCTTTCCCCACAGCCGTTCACTTGTCACTGGGATTATAGGATTCATGCTGCATTCTTATCACCATAGGTTTCATGAACGGTAAGGTCTCACGGTTTTATGCAGTCATGACAGAGGATGAGCCAATCATCTATTTCTCCATCACAAATCAACCCCCAGAAGATCAGTGGCCAGGCTTCCCTGGTGGCTCAGCGGTAAAGAACCCGCTTGCCAATGCAGGAGACACGGGTTCAATCTCGGATCCAGGAAGATCCCACATGCCTCGGCACAACTGAGCCCGTGTGCCACAGCTAATGGGGCTGTGCTCTAGAGCCCAGGAGCTGCAGCTGCTGAAGCCACGTGCCTAAGAGCCCAAGCTCTGCCACAAGAGATGCCACCATCACAAGAAGCCCAGGCGTAGCAACCAGAGAGTAGCCCCCGCTTCCCTCAACTAGATAAAGGCCCACGCAGCAACAAAGACCTGGCACAGCCAAAAATAAAATTAATTAATTAAGCTATTTTTAAAACATTCAGTAACCTAAAACAATACTAATTTATTCATCTCCTGATTAGGTGGGTTCTGTCCATCACTGGGGTCCCCCAGGTAGTTGCACTCAGCTGGGAAATGGGCTCGGGATTGGGCTCACCCAGAGCACTGGATGGCTAGGCCTCTCTCCCAACAGGTTCTGAGGATGTCTCTCCAAGAAGACTTCAGGGTCTGGTCTTTCTGGCATGGCAACTAGGTTTCAAAGTGGTGGGTCCCAATATGCGAGTGTGTATCAAACCTCTGATTATATTATGCCTGCTGATGTCCCAGCTGTCCAAAGCAAGTCACATAGCCAAGACCACAGTCATCGTGGACGGGGAATATTGTACAAGGGCATCAGTATCAAGAGGCCTGATTCATGGGTGGCCATCCATGTAACACCATCCAGAGGGAGGGTGAAAAACAGTCTTTGATGATAGTAATTTAATCTAGAACAAAAGTATTAAATATGAAAACATGATAACTGGGCATAGTAAGGGTATAATATTAACAATAATTTAATTAATATAACTAATAAATATGCAGACAATTATGCTATACCACGCTTTGGACTACACAGTTTGCATTATTATTTAACTAGATTTTCATAGCAACTGTAGAACATTTGATGCCATTGTGATTCCACATTTTACAGAGGAGAGACCCGATGCCTAAGTATGGAAGCAAATAGTCAAAGGTAGGGTTCAGCTGAGAGTCCAGTGAGTAGAACTCCAAAGTCTGTGCTGTTACTCCCCAAGTTACCAGATTTCTGAACCCAGAGGTCCAGAGGTCCCCATGGTAGTGGGAGTAGCATGTCTTTTTTTTTTTAACATCTAAGTATTTAATTTTATGCAAGGCTAGGCAGATTATACTTAATAAAACTGAGATTTTGTTATAGTTTAAGAAGTAAACATGGGTCTAATTCCATAGGATTTTCTATCTTAATGCATGAGAAAGGAGTCTTTGGGGATTTATTTCACTATTCTCCCAAAATGTACTGAGTAGCTGGCGCACTAAGTGCAGGCGATGGTGGCAGCGGCCAGCACACTAAGCGTAGCCAAGAGCTGCCCCACATCCAAGGTCAGTGGCAGCAGCCTAGAATGCCAGGCTGCAACGGCGCAGGAATGGCCAAGAGGAGCTACCCCATGTCCGAGGTCAGAGGTGGCGTCCGAGAAGAGCTACCCCGCGTCCGAGGTCAGGGGCGATGCCAAGAGAAGCCACCCCACGCCCAAGGAGTGGTGGGTGCCTGGGTGCAGGAGGGCCAGGAGGAGTCATCCCACACTGAAGATCAGGAAGGGTGGCAGGAGGAGGTACCCCTCATCCAAGGTAAGGAGCAGCAGCTGTGCTTTGCTGGAGCTGCCGTGAAGAGATACCCCACGCCCAAGGTAAAAGAAGCCCAAGTAAGATGGTAGGTGTCGCAAGAGGGCATCAGAGGGCAGACGCGCTGAAACCATATGCACAGAAAACCAGCCAATCTAATCACACCAGATCCACAGCCTCGTCTAACTCAATGAAACCAAGCCATGCCCACAGGGCAACCCAAGATGGGCGGGTCATGGTGGAGAGGTCTGTCAGAATGTGGTCCATTGGAGAAGGGAATGGCAAGCCACTTCAGTATTCTTGCCTTGAGAACCCCATGAACAGTATGAAAAGGCAAAATGATAGGATACTGAAAGAGGAACTCCCCAAGACATTAGGTGCCCAATATGCTACTGGAGATCAGTGGAGAAATAACTCCAGAAAGAATGAAGGGATGGAGCCAAAGCAAAAACAATACCCAGCTGTGGATGTGACTGGTGATAGAAGCAAGGTCCGATGCTGTAAAGAGCAATATTGCATAGGAACCTGGAATGCCAGGTCCATGAATCAAGGCAAATTGGAAGTGGTCAAACAGGAGATAGCAAGAGTGAATGTCAACATTCTAGGAATCAGCAAACTAAAATGGACTGGAATGGGTGAATTTAACTCAGATGACCATTATATCTACTACTGCAGCCAGGAATCCCTTAGAAGAACTGGAGTAGCTATCATGGTCAACAGAAAAGTCCAAAAATGCAGTACTTGGATGCAACCTCAAAAACGACAGAATGATCTCTGTTCGTTTCCAAGGCAAACCATTAAATATCACAGTAATCCAACTCTATGCCCCAGCCAGTAATGCTGAAAAAGCTGAAGTTGAACGGTTCTATGAAGACCTACAAGATCTTTTAGAACTAACACCCAAAAAAGATGTCCTTTTCATTATAGGGGACGGGAGGCAAAAGTAGGAAGTCAAGAAACATCTGGAGTAAAAGGCAAATTTGGCCTTGGAATACGGAATGAAGCAGGGCAAAGACTAATAGAGTTTGCCAAGAAAATGCACTGGTCATAGCAAACACCTTCTTCCAACAACACAACAGAAGACTCTACACATGGACATGGACATCACCAGATGGTCAACACCAAAATCAGATTGATTATATTCTTCGCAGCCAAAGATGGAGAAGCTCTATACAGTCAACAAAAACAAGACCAGGAGCTGATTGTGGCTCAAACCATGAACTCCTTATTACCAAATTCAGGCTTAAATTGAAGAAAGCAGGGAAAACCTCCACACCATTCAGGTATGACCTAAATCAAATCCCTTATGATTATACAGTAGAAGTAAGAAATAGATTTAAGGGCCTAGATCTGATAGACAGAGTGCCTGATGACCTATAGAATGAGGTTCGTGACACTGTACAGGAGACAGGGACCAAGACCATCCCCATGGAAAAGAAGTGCAAAAAAGCAAATTTTTTTTTAAAAAAAGCCAAACAAAGATACAAAAATAGGGATGCAATTCATATGCCATACAATTCACTCCTTTGCAGTATACAATTCAATAGTTTTTATTAAGTCCACAGAGTTGTGCAATCATCACCGCAATCTAATTTTAGACATTTTCATCACTCGCAAAACAAAACCCATGCCCTTCCCTGCTCCCCATTTCCAGGCAACCATTAAACTACTTTCTTTAGCTTTATCTATTCTGGATATTTCATACAAATGAAATCATACAATAATACAATGTGTGTCTTTTGTGACTGACTGCCCTCACTTAGCATAATGTTTAAAAGGTTCATTTATAACATAGCATGCATCATACTTCATTCTCCTTTTTATTGTCAAATAATATCCTACTGTATGAGTAGACTACATTTACTTTATCTATTAATTAGCTGATGGATGCTGACGTTGTTTCCACTCTTTGTTATAAGTTGAATAATTCTATATGAATAATGTAGCCAGAATGTTCCCGTACAAGTTTTGTGTGGATATGTTCTCTTCCCTCTAAAGCATACAGGTAAGAGTGGAATTACTGGTCATATATAACTTTGTGTTTACATTTTGAAGAACTACCAAACGGCTTCCCAAAGTAACTATCTCACTGTACATTCACTTTGCATCCTCGCCGCTTTGAAGTGCTATCATATCGTGGTATTTATTTGCATCTCCCTGTTGACTAAGGATGTTGAATATTTTTTCATCTGCTTAGTGGTCATTTCTACATCTCTTTGGAGAAATGCCTATTGAGGCCTTTTGCTCCCATATTCTGAATAGAGACTATTTGTGTTGCCTTTAACCTAGCTCTTAGCAAGAAGTCTGCAACTAGGGTAGCAGGATAAAATAGGAGAAGGGAGGTCATAATCATTAAATGAAGAAACCATAAAGCCTGTGATATGAAGTCCTTTACTGTGAGACTCGCCAAGCCCAGAACAGTGAATTTGGTGGAAACATCCCCCTAGAGAAGACAAGATAAATGACTGTATAAAAGGTTTAAGACAGACAGATAAAACTGAAGCTTCAAACTATGCCAGATCACTCTCCTCCCCTTACACAAATAATTCTTTAACAATAACTTGCCTCATTCAAACATACACAGTAGTAAGAAAGAGTCAGTATACGAAAAAGTCAGTATTATATGAAAATGTGCATATAATCAGCATTCCTAGAAGAGAGAATTTATATAATATCAAAACTGTTTAAACATTTAATAGAAGGAATATTTATTTAATAAATAAAATAAATGCACTTGGCTCAGAACACAAAAAAATATAAATACAAAGATATGTCTTAGTATTAATAAAATTACTAAGCATTAAGGGTAAAAACGAAAAATATATCCCCTCAGAAGGGAAAAGAGGATATACAATAAGTGTCCCCTATCTTGGTTTCAGACATTTCTAGACATTTTTAAACACTCCATATCTGAGGACAGTGATGATGCTAATACATTACTGAGGGAAAGAAAGTGATGCAACAATTTTATGCCAACAAAGTGGCCCACTGCATGCAAGAGCTAGAAAGGAGGCAGCACCGTGCGAGCCCTTCTTGTAAAATTACTGGCCAGTGAAACCAGCCGACTGACAGACAACTCAAATAATGACCTCAGGGAAGATGCCATGGGCAATAAACTAATAAAGAACTCTGAATCTACTTAACTGTAGAATTCAATATGATGCTTTTGGTTGTAGGCAGAATTCAAATATTATAAGCTTTGACAACATATGATTAATAAAATGATATTTCAAAAATTAGTGGTCAAGAGAAGGGAAGATGGCAATCTCTAAGTGCCTTTTAATACAATTCAAATATCTCAGAGAAACTGCGGATTCAGTTCAGACCACCACAAGAAAGTGAATATCACAATAGAGAGAGTCGCACAAAATTTTTGGTTTCCCAGTACATATAAGAGCTATGTTTACACTATACTGTAGTCTATTAAGTGTGCAATAGCATTATGTTTAGAAAACAATATATATACTATAATAGAAAGAATATTTTATTGCTAAAAATGTAACCATCATTTAAGCCTCCAGAAAGAGTTGTAATCTTTCTGCAAGAGTAACATCTAAGATCACCTGATCACAGATCACCATAACAAATACAGCAAAAATGAAAAAGTTTGAATTATCGCAAGAATTACTGAAATGTGACCAGAGACACAAAATAAGCAAATGTTTGAAAAGTGGTGATGATAGACTTGCCTGACACTGGGTTGCCACAGAACCCCAATTTGTAATAACCATAATATCCACAAAGCACAATAAGGTGAAGGGCAACAAAATGTGTTATGACATAGCTTTTCCTTAACTAGCAATTTTAAAAAGAAACTTAAAATTTTAAGAGAGATTCTTCATTTTAATGGAAATTATGACTGAATTTCATCAAGTGGCATGATGTGTCCTTTTGGATTTGAGTAAATACTACATTTAACTGGATTATGTGTATCACCATTTTGAAACAAAATTATGTATGGTATGGTCCAATAGGCATATGCTTGTTAAGTGCACACTGATATAACAAATTTTTTCAGCTTTAATTAATTGCATTAGTAGATTTCTTGATTTGAGATGCCTTCACACTCCTGGAGTAAATTCAGCTTGAATCATGGTATATTCTTCAATAAACTGATCAATTTTAGGGAGTAACAATTATTTAGAATTTTAGACTTAAGTTCTGAAATATATGTATGGTGGGAAGTTGTGCTAGCTTATTAAATAAACACCAGTCTCATAAACCTTAGAGATTTCTGTGGTTATCTGTGATGGATTAAATAATAGTATACTTAGTTAATTTTTAAACATTATCCTTTTTATGGCATGTCTTACATTATCTTCCAAATCTCTTCCACAGGTATTATCTGCTCAGATTTTCTATTTTTACTTCGGTTAGTCTTGTTACTCAAAAATCACCCAGTTCCTTTTGGCTAGAAGATCATTCAATTCCTTTTGGTTTTCAAATTTATTGCCATAGAATTGCAGGTAATATTCTCTCATAGTTCTCTTAATCTCTTCCAAATCTTTTGTTATATTTCCTTTCTTCCATCCCAACCCATTAAGACGGAATCTTTAAAATTTCTTTACTACCCCACTCCACACACACACACACACACACACACACACACACACACACACATGATTTCTAGAACACTATTCCTTAATCCCTGGGTCTTGCTAATCTATAAAAGGGGTACAGTTTGTTCAGTTTAGATTTAAGTCATAAAACTGCACACAGGTACAATTATCTTTGATTATACTTGACCACAAGATGAAGTCTTTGTCTTGATTTTACAAGCCATACTGTTTAAATAATATGTATCTTTAAATACTAGAGTCATTCAACAACCAAGACACACACTGTCAGAGGTGTGTGGGAAATGCTACTGAGGGAAGAAATACATCTTCCATTTCACATTTATTCAGGGGTATCTGCTTGTTAAAAGAAATTAAGGATGAAATTAGCAGCAGAATTTAAATCTCTGTTTTTCCTTCCTATTCTCCCTCTCCCTTCTCCCACATCAAATAACTTAGCTCAAGGCAATTACTGGGTTTTTCCATAGCAGAATAAACACATCATCTATTTCAAATTTAAGACTTCAAAATACATAGTCACGACATCATCTTAAATTTACTATGTATCATTTTTTCTTCTTGATATGTTAAGCTCTTCTTTGATTTTTCCTTTAGTTAGGACACTGATTTGAGTATATTTTTCAGACAGAGGATAAAGTAGTATACTCTCTGATTTCCTGAATTTGGGGAAATTTGTCTTTCCATTGGCTGGTTAGACAGATGATATCTTGGCTGGATATATGATTCTTGAACTGTAATTGCTCAGTAATCTATTAAACTAATCCCACTGTTTTCTAGCATTCAGTATTGCAAATGATATGCGCAATACCACAAAGCTGTGATTTTCTTTCCAGGCTATCTACTCTCTGGAAACTTCTAAGATTTCCTTTTTATTCTTGAAATTCTGAAAAGTTACTAAGACAGGCCTTGGTGTATGACTTTGTAAATTAATTCTTTCTTGGTTCACAGGAGGATTTTCCAATGAGCAGATTCAAATCCATTTTTAGCCCAGTGAATTTTTCTTAATGATGAAGTTATTACCACTCTATTTCTTCATTTTTCTCCCTACAGATCTCCTGGTATTTATATGCATGGTTTTAGAATATTTTCTAAGATTATTACCTGTTATTTAATAATATTCATCACTGTGTAATTTTACTTTGTATTGTTAGAATTTTCCACCATTTAATCTTCAGGAAAAAAAAATGTGTTTTTCATTAGTGATCATAGGAAGGTTTTTCTGCCATGTGATCTGAACCATAACTACTGATTTATTAAAATTATCTTTTCATTCTCCCACTGATTTGGCCACAAAGGGAGCCATTTATTCGTCCCTCAGTAACTGAGTCTCCTTGTTATTATTCTTTGCTGAAAGATTTATGTCCCAATGGCACTTGTACAGTGATGATATCTTTATCATTGTTCTTTACCAATCGGAGCCACAGTCGAGAGAAGGGCAGAAAGCACACATTTGGTACCTGATGGCTTGACAGTGAAGGCACTGGTAGTTGTTAACAATTTGATGAGACACAAAGCAACAATTTGGCTTCCAGCATCTCCCTGTGAAAGCAACAGCTCAGTCCAAGTCCTGGAGTCAGGAGCAACTCAGCTTCAGAGCAGTTTGCCTCCAGGCTTATAGGGATTCCCAGGTTTGGCTGGGTCCTTCCTAAAGGACACAGAGGAAGAAGGCAGGTACTGCCACTCCTGAGCAAATGTAGGTGTGTCTTTAGCGACCCTCTCAAAACCAGAGAAAGCCAGGTCTTCCTTCAGGTCTCATGCTTTTCCACTGTCAACAGTCTGTGGACAAGTAGGCTATTGCTGCTGTGTCGCTTCAGTCCTGTCCGACTCTGTGCGACCCCATAGACGGCAGCCCACCAGGCTCCCCCGTCCCTGGGATTCTCCAGGCAAGAACACTGGAGTGGGCTGCCATTTCCTTCTCCAATGCATCAAAGGGAAAAGGGAAAGTGAAGTTGCTCAGTCGTGTCCGACTCTTAGCGACCCCATGGCCTGCAGCCCACCAGGCTCCTCCGTCCACGGGATTTTCCAGGCAAGAGTAGTGGAGTGAGGCGCATTTGCCTTCTCCGCTGTAGGCTGTTAGATACTTACTAAATGCTTGTTAAATGAATTACTTAATGTCACATGACTTGGGAATGGGCAATAATCATGGTCTCCCTCCTCATGGTCAAGTGACCCTCCTACTATAAGCTCTTTCACTTTGATGCTGTGCTGTTGTTGTCATGGTTAAGGTGGTTAAGCTAACTCTGCTTTCTGTGTTGTGGTCTTTTTCTATACATGTGTTCACATAATATCCATCCATGCGACTCTGATTTGCAGTCACCTCAAGAAATGGGCTTCAGCCTTCTTGTACCTCAGTTTCTCTAAAAATAAAATGAATATGAAATGACATTTATACAGGCTTTTGATCTTATAAAAGTATAAAATGTCATTAATTAGCATTCTTTAATGCTAGCTTTTGTGACTGTTAAAAATATAATAGTACTCTGAACTCCTTTAGTGCCTTTCATCTGAGAATGTTAAAGTGTTTCGTAAACTTTTACTAATTAATCAAGCACCATTGTAAGGGAGGGACAGTATTATTATCTCTACTTAATGGATTGGAAACAGGAGTTCAATAGATTATAGACTAAAGGACAGACTCCAGACAGGACAATTGCAGAACCAGAGCAAAAGTATCTTTGTCTGGACTTTGTTCTTAAGGACACCCAGCCCACTGAAGGGCTTCTCTCTTCATGACAAATAATTATACACTATAAAATTTTTATTTTGCCTTTGAGGCAGAAGAAAATACTTCCCACTCATTCTTCCCCTCTCTTGAATATAACCTTAACCCAAGGGAGAGAAGAAGATATGCTCCTCAGCTCTCTGCATCTCAGGCGTACAAATCTCTCCAAAGCAGATGGGCAGACCGTAGATAAGATGCTCACAAATGTCTTCAGCAGTTTTTATAGACACAGCTCAAGTAAAAGTTCACTGTAAAGCAACATATATTAACAATGTATCATTGTTTATAATTAAAATGCTTTCATACATTCACTGAGTCAATAAATGTTTATTAAACATCTCCTATGTGTCACACTATTCTCAACAATGGGGATACAGCAGTAAATAAAAGTTGTTACTCTCAAAACACCTTGCATTTCACAGGAAATGGAGGTGAAAAGAAATAGTAAACAAAGAACTACATATATTGTAGGAAAACATAAGAAGAAAAATGGAGACTTTCCTGATGGTCCAGTGGCTGACTCTGTACTCCCAGTGCAGGGGACCCAGGTTCGATCCGTAGTGAGGGAATGAGATCCCACATGCCACAACCAAGAGTCCGCCTGCCACCACTAAAGAATCCGGCATGCTGCAGCGAAGACTGATGATCCCACGTGCCACAGCTAAAACCCAGCACAGCCAAATAAATAAATATTTTTTAAAAAAGAAAGAAAAGTCACATTCTAACATATATATTGTCTTCTCAGTTGCTAATAAAAGATGTTTTTAAAAGAAGAAGAAGAAAAGTGAATTACAGTAGGGAAATGAGGCAAAAGGGAGAGGTCATGCTATTCTCTATAGATGTCAGGGAGCTGGCACTTAAACAGGACATAAAGGAAGTAGAGGGGCCAGTCCATGAATGAATGAGGGGAGATTTTTCTGGCAAAAGAAACAAGGGCAAAGGTCCTCAGGAAGAGTATGTTTGGCATATTCCAAGATCAACAAGAAAGCCAGTGTGGTTGGAGAAAAGCAAACAAGATGAAGAGTGAGATGACAGTAGAGAGGTGGGGGCAAAGGATGGCGTGGTGCTCAGAACATGCAAAGCCTCACTGGCCATGGGAAGGGTTTCCATTTTATTCCAAGTGATCAGTGAAGCAATTGAATGGTTTGGAGCAAAGAAGTGACATGATCTGACCTATGTGTTTAAAAGGTCACTCTAGCTGCCGTATGGAGAAAAGACGACAAGGATGGAAGCAAGATTTTGTTGCAGTACTCCAGACTTGAATCAGACTGTGGCAATGAGACCCCAGAGGAAATATTAAGTAGCTGGTGCTTGAGTCTTGAATGCAGAGAGGATGGCCAGGTTGGGCACATATATGTGGGCTTGATGAGCTCACCAAGCACATGAAGGTAGCAGGGAGGAAATGGAGGGCCAGGCTGAGCCTCAGGATGTCACTGTGTATAAGTGAGAAATCAAGGGAGATCTCACAAAGAAGACTCAAGAGTGAGCAGGGAGATAGAAGATGAACCAAGAGAGTGATATCCTGGAGGTCAAGTGGAAAAAAAAATGTTTATATATATATATGTTTCAAAGAAAAGAGAATCACTAACTGTATGAAATGGGTTGAGCAAAATAAGGTCTGAAAACTGACCATTAAATAGTGAAATACTGGTCTCATTATAGACCTTTACAAGAAAAATTTCAAGAGAATAATGAGAATAAAAGTCAGATGGCAGTAGAATAAGTTTTTTTTTACAGAAATCTCTCATATCCTTCTTTCTGACTGAATTCTGAATTGCTTAGGTCGCTTTCTTATCAGAGGAACTTTCTCCAACCCTGGGCAGTTCTGACTTAAAACTATTACAGCCCACTGCTTGCCCCAGTGAGATGCCTTTTTTTTCTCACATCAAGTTCACTCCAGCCGGTTACAGTGTCTCCAGGGTACTATGATGTTAATTCCTATGAAAATTTAGAAAGGACATATTGTTAGAATGAATAGGGTCCCCACTGTGGCAGTTGATCTCTGAGAGAAAACTGATGCTTGTCTTCTAACTTTTCATCAGACCAGGATAGCACTTCTAACAACTTGCCTAGTGGAATGACCCAGATTCTCATCCCTGAGGGGTTGACCTCATCAGACCATGACTGCTTTACATGCGCATATACAACTAAAAAGGGGCACAAAGATATCCCCAAATACCCCAGCTCACCATTGTACTGCACACATCCTACCAGCCACAACACCTAACAGCTGTCATACCTTTTCATGAATATTAGGATCAATTACATCTGCTGGTATGTCTCCCTTTATGTCTGCCCTTGTGCATGCATGGAGAACTCACATCAGCTGCTCTTTAAATGTATGCAGTCTCCTAACTCTGTGCCTTGGGTACTACTATCCACACTACTAGCCAAGACCTCTAGACCCACTGAACCTAAATTTGTGACAAGAAACATAACTTCCCCCTAAGGAGTTCACTGTAAGGTAGAGTACATGGGACCACTTCTGCTTTGACCCCTTGCTGGAGAGTGTCCTTAGTCAATCAGTCATGTCTGACTCTTTGCAGCCCCATAGACTGTAGCTCATCAGGCTTTTTTGTCCATGAGGTTCTCTAGGCAAGAATACTGGAGTAGTTGCCACTTTCTACTCCAGGGAATCTTCCCAACCCAGGGATCAAACCCACATCTCTTGCATCTCCTGCATAGGCAGGTGGATTCTTTACCAGTAGCCCAATAAATAGTAGTTGTTGGTTTAAGGAAGGTACTGCATCTTAAGGTATAGCCCTACAGTGGATGTTTTGGTGCCCTAGCCAGATCTTGCCTAATTAAAAATTCACACTGGCCCCATCACTAGAAAATAGCCCTCAGCCAACAGGAGCCACCTGGCCCAGGAGGCTACATTCTCCTCCATTTTGGAAAGGAGGAAAGTCAGCCAATGAGTGGCTGACACAAGGTACAAAAGGTCATCACCCTTGCTCAATATAGAACTAAATCTATATACAATGCATGCCCTAAATCTTCCCGGTGGGATCAGATTGAACCTAACCTCCAGCTGAAACCAGAATCATAATTTCCTCTTGGCCTATGCAGTTTCAACTGGGGCTTTTCTTCTGAGAATACTCCCCTTATAAATCACTTGACCTAGATATATACATATATATATTTGTTTGTTTGTTTGTTTGTTTTAATGCTTTTCATCTAGGGAACTGGACCAAAGCTAGCACTTCACCCTTGCAAATCAGCATTTCTATACATACAATAGATGTGATATTAAGAAGCCAACCCAACATCTAAACAGCACTGAAGAACATCATTGCCATGAAGAACTATGGAAATAAGAAACAGGTGGGTAATTATACAAGATTACTTTTACTTTTAAAAATTATTGAAAAGATAACAAAGATAAAAATTAATATTAATGCATTTGGGGGCTCAAAATGTATGTAGAAGTAAATATACCGCATCAATATCCCAAAGCATAGTACTAGGGTTAGTCACTCAGTCCCAAAGCATAGAAAAAATGTAATTGGAATTATACTGTTGTAAGGATCATGGAAAAAGCAAGAGAGTTCCAGATAAACATCTATTTGTGCTTTACTGACTATGCCAAAGCCTTTGACTGTGTGCATCACAATAAACTGTGGAAAATTCTGAAAGAGATGGGAATACCAGACCACCTGACCTGCCTCTTGAGAAATCTGTATGCAGGTCAGGAAGCAACAGTTAGAACTGGACATGGAACAACAGACTGGTTCCAAATAGGAAAAGGAGTATGTCAAGGCTGTATACTGTCACCCTGCTTATTTAACTTCTATGCAGAGTACATCATGAGAAACCCTGGACTGGAAGAAACACAAGCTGGAATCAAGATTGCCAGGAGAAATATCAATCACCTCAGATATGCAGATGACACCACTCTTATGGCAGAAAGTGAAGAGGAACTAAAAAGCCTCTTGATGAAAGTGAAAGAGGAGAGTGAAAAAGTTGGCTTAAAACTCAACATTCAGAAAAAGAAGATCACGGCATCCGGTCCTATCACTTCATGGGAAATAGATGGGAAAACAGTGGAAACAGTGTCAGACTTTATTTTGGGGGGCTCCAAAATCACTGCAGATGGTGACTGCAGCCATGAAATTAAAAGACGCTTACTCCTTGGAAGAAAAGTTATGACCAATCTAGATGGTATATTCAAAAGCAGAGACATTATTTTGCCGACTAAGGTCCATCTAGTCAAGGCTATGGTTTTTCCTGTGGTCATGTATGGATGTGAGAGTTGGACTGTG
>SJYC01146861.1:0-14256 GCA_006408675.1 Madoqua kirkii | reverse complement strand
AGCATATCCAAAAGCAGAGACATTACTTTGTCAACTAAGGTCTGTCTAGTCAAGGCTATGGTTTTTCCTGTGGTCAGGTATGGATGTGAGAGTTGGACTGTGAAGAAGGCTGAGCGCTGAAGAATTGATGCTTTTGAACTGTAGTGTTGGAGAAGACTCTTGAGAGTCTCTTGGACTACAAGGAGATCCAACCAGTCCATTCTGAAGATCAGCTCTGGGATTTCTTTGGAAGGAATGATGCCAAAGCTGAAACTCCAATACTTTGGCCACTTCATGCGAAGAGTTGACTCATTGGAAAAGACTTTGATGCTGGGAGGGATTGGGGGCAGGTGAAGAAGGGGACGACCGAGGATGACTTGGCTGGATGGCATCACGAACTCGATGGACGCAAGTCTGAGTGAACTCCAGGAGTTGGTGATGGACAGGGAGACTTGGCATGCTGTGATTCATGGGGTCACAAAGAGTCATACACGACTGAGTGACTGAACTGAGCTGAACTGAAATAAGCCCTTAGCTCTTACAATTCCAAAACAAGAAAAGAGATAAAGTAGGAGATGATAGAGGACAGGATGGGTGGATGGCATCACTGACTTGATGGACATGAATTTGACCAACTCCCGGAGTTGATGATGGACAGGGAAGCCTGGCGTGCTGCAGTCCATGGGGTTGCAAAGACTGGGATACAGCTTAACAACTGAACGACAACAACAATAGTACGTAACTGTCAGAGTGACATGTCTTTTAAAACAAATGTTTAACATTCAGTTGAAGTCAATGGTCCCAACTCCCTAACCAGTGAATCCACATCAGCTCCTGTCCACACAAAGATCGCTGCTGAGCGTATCCCTTCTTCCCTGTCCACTCCTCTAGGCTAATCTACCTAGAGGATTCTCTGTCTAATCCACCTTCAAGACACTCCCAATCTCACTCTCCTTTGGGTCAGGGGACAACCGGCCAGGTCCCCACCTTCAGGACTGGCAAGGGGTTCCTCCATGGAGAAGACAGGAAAGTGCAAGAGGGATAGCTCTGCTTAGAACACCCAGTGCCCAGCAGGGTCACCTGACCCTAGACCCTTAAGGTGCTTTAGACTATTTCTTCAGCTTTAAAGCGAGGCTAATAACAGTGTCTGCCTCAGAGAGTTTAGGGGAAGATTAAATTAGATAACACTTACACAGCAGTCTCTGATACATAAATAAATGGATACCACTGGTGTGTTGAGATTAAGCGCTTTTCACAGGGAACCCTGCCCAATCTTATGTGGTAGCCTGGATGGGAGGGGTGTCTGAGGGAGAGTGGATACATGTAGTGTATGGCTGAGTCCCTTTGCTATCCACCTGAAACTGTCACAACATTCACTGTTAGTCAGCTATCAGTTCAGTTATTCAGTCATGTCCTACTTTTTGTGACCCCTTGGATTACAGCATGCCAGGCTTCCCTGTCCATCACCAATTCATGGAGCTTGCTCAGACTCATAACCATTGAGCCAGTGATGCCATCCAATCATCTCATCCTCTGTCATCCCCGTTTCTTCCTGCCTTCAATCACTCATAGCATCAGGGTTTTTTCCAATGAGTCCATTCTTCGCATCAGGTAGCCAAAGTATTGGATTTTCAGCTTCAGCATTAGTCCTTCCAGTGAATATTCAGGACTGATTTCCTTTAGGATGGACTGGTTGGATATCCTTGCAGTCCAAGGGACTCTCAAGAGTCTTCTCCAACACCACAGTTCCAAAGCATCAGTTCTTCAGTGCTCAGCTTTCTTTATGGTCCAACTCTCACATCTATACATGAGTACTGGAAAAACCATAGTTTTAACTAGACAGACCTTTGTCAGCAAAGTGATGTCTCTGCATTTTAATATGCTGTCTAGGTTTGCCATAGTTTTTCTTCCAAGGAGCAAGTACCTTTTAATTTCATGGCCACAGTCACCATCTGCAATAATTTTGGAAGTCAAAAAAATAAAATAAAATCTGTCACTGTTTCCACTGTTTCCCAATTTATTTGCCATGAAATGAGGGGACTGGATACCATGATCTTGTTTTTGAATGTTGAATTTTAAGTCAGCTTTTTCACTCTTCTCTTTCACTTTCATCAAGAGGCTCTTTAGTTCTTCTTTGCTTTCTGCCATAAGGAGTGTGTCATTTGCATATTTGAGGTTATTAATATTTCTCCCGGCAGTCTTGACTCTAGCTTGTGCTTCATGCAGCCCAGAATTTCACATAATGTACTTTGCATATAAGTTAAATAAGCAGGGTGACAATATACAGCCTTGATGCAATCCTTTACCAATTTGGAACCAGTCTGTTGTTCCATGTCCAGATCTAACTGTTGCTTTTTGATCTGCATACAGATTTCTCAAGGAGGCAGGTGAGATGGTCTGGTATTCCCATCTCTTGAAGAATTTCCACAGTTTGTTGCAATGCACATAGTCAAAGGCTTTAGTGTAGTCAGTGTAGTAGAAGTAGTTATTTTTCTGGAACTCTCTTGCCTTTTCTATGATCCAGTTGATGTTGGCAATTTGATTTCTGGTACCTCTGCCTTTTCTAAATCAAGCTTAAACATTTGGAAGTTCTTTGTTCATGTACTGTTGAAGCCTCACTTGGAGAATTTTAAGCATTATTTTACTAGCATGCGAGATGAGTGCAATTGTGTGGTAGTTTGCGCATTCCTTGGCATTGCCTTTTTTGGGGATTGGAATGAAAACTGACCTTTTCCAGTCCTGTGGCCACTGCTGAGTCTTCCAATTTGCTGACATATTGAATGCAGTACTTTCAAAATATCATCTTTTAGGATTTGAAATAGTTCAACCGGAATTCCATCACTTCCACTAGCTTTGTTCATAGTGATGCTTCCTAAGGCCCACTTGACTTCACATTCCAGGATGTCTGACTCTAGGTGAGTGATCATACCATCATGTTTATCTGATTCATGAAGATCTTTTATGTTTTTTGTACAGTTCTGTGTATTTTTGCCATCTCTTCTTAATATCTTCTGCTTCTGTTAAGTCCATACCATTTCTGTCCTTTATTGAGCCCATCTTTGCATGAAGTGTTCCCTTGGTATCTCTAATTGTCTTGAAGAGATCTCCAGTCTTTCCCATTCTATTGTTTTCCTCTATTTCTTTGTACTGATCACTGAAGAAGGCTTTCTTGACTGAGTGACTTCACTTCACTTCACTTGCTTTTCTCCCTTGCTTTTTACTTCTCTTCTTGTCACAGCTATTTGTAAGGACTCTTCAGACAGCCATTTTGCTTTTTTTTGAATTTTTTTTCTTGGGGATGGTCATGATCCTTATTTCCTATACTATGTCACAAACCTCCTTACAAAGTTTTTCAGGCACTCTATCTATCAGATCTAATCCTCATATTAATCAGCTATACTCCAATATAAAATAAAAAAATTAATAACAAAAATAATTTTTAATAAAAAATATTTTTTAAAAGATTAGTGTTCTTCAGAACTTCTTTACAACTTATCACATATTCTGATGAGAGCATCCAAGAGGCTTTATCACCACTGTGGAGGACCTCCTCAGAACTAACAGCATTAGCTTACTTATTAGAAATAATCAAAGAAAACTTTTAAATAAAACACTTAGCTGGGGTGGGGGGGGATAGCAATGTGATTCTTGAAAGCATGTGAATCACATGTCCCAAAGCCATGTATTATATATCCTGTTGGTTTATATGTCAGCTCAACCAACCTCTGTACTGAAGGTAATAAAAATTAAATTGCACTGATGAAGAATCACATTGAAATGTGCTCTTTTTAACCAAATATTTTACTTAATTTTATGTATTTTAGCTAAAACAGGAAAAATTCAAAAACAAATACTGAATTAAGATGTTTAAAGAGGCCTAAAGACTTTGTGGATGTTTTTCCTGTTTTACAGGCTTAGCATTCCTCACTCTGCTACAACCAGACACAACTAAAGTCCCGTATACATGATATGCCATTGTGTTAAGTTTACAAAATGGAGATCTCTAGGGAAACCTTTTAGGTTACTTACAAATTCTTCCCTGGTGGCTCAGACAGTAAAGAATCCTCCTGCATTGTGGGAGACGTGGGATCAATCCCTGGGTTGGGAAAATCCGCTGGAGGAGGGCATGGCAACCCAAGCCAGTATTCTTGCCTGGAGAACCCCATGGCAGAATCGGCTGGCAGACTACACTCCATAGAGTAGCAAAGAGTGACTAAGCACACATGATAAACTCTCCCAGTTAGTTTCTCTAAACACTATCACAAACACAAGGAAACCATAGGATGACAAAATAATGCCTGCAAATAATCTTCACAATTCCCAGTTACTTTTGGACATCAGTGCCCTGGAAAGAGCAAAGTATGTCTTAGAAAGCTTTGGATAAAATGGGCAGTTTAAGTACCCATTAGAATGTGTCTTTTCCTCAAACATGAAAGCTCAGTCTGCCTGATAAAATCTGTTTTGAATATTTTTCACTTATACTCACCTGAACAAACAATGAAAGCAATGGAGATGTTCTGGTACAGTAAGAAAAGCAAGAGCTATACCTCAGCCAGAACTGAGTGCAAATTCCACGTTCTTTCCCTTGCCGGCTTAAGGACCTTGAATGAGCCCCTCTTAATCACCTTAACCTTTTTTCTCTTCATATGCAAAAATGAGAATCATAATTCCTCCTTTAAAGATTATTGCAAGGATTATAAGAGTTATTGCAAATGAAATGTTTGGCACACTATTTGGCACAGAATAGGCATTTGTTAAATGTTTATTTATTCTGTCTTCTCAACAGGCTTTTCTTTCTTAAAATCAATTACCTTCGAACGTACACTGAATTAGAAAAAAAGTCCTTCTTGAAAGCCTCAGTCACTGGCAAATAGGAGCTTTTACTTAAAAGCTCTACATTAAGGGATTAAATTCTTTATACACCTTAACAATGAAATTAACAATCACCTTCAAACATGTGACAGGTGAACTAATCTTACACTTCACATTCAATACACACCATCATACTTTTAGAATAAATCATTAGATTTTACATTTACGTGTATAACCAGGAACTTAATTAAAGCCAAACAACATTTTTTAGGAGTACAACAGTTGATCCACAAGTGTGTTTGCCATCAAGATTGCCTTGTGAGCTTAATCCAACTTCTACTGAAAAATTATGAGGTACCAATCACTCTTTTTCTCTATTTTCCCAGATAAGTGTCAATCAGGTTATTAAGCACACAGAGCTATTGCAAGGTACAAATTTACAAAAGGAGAAATTGCTGCCCCAAAGACTAGAACCTGCTCTCCTGATTCTCAACCCACTGTACTCTGTATCAGATTACTAAATCCCTTCTGTGAGCAGCCTTAAATCCTTTCTGTTAATTCAGAGGCAAGGGAGGGAACAGTAGAGTAGAGTAGATACTGTGGATTGACACTCAACATCCATTTGCCCCTTCTTAAGGTGTAGTATTTTTCAAACTACCAGTTGCCGTCCATTGGTCAGTCACGAAATCAACTTGGTAGTCAAGCCCAGCATTTCTTGATGGAGTGAAGCAGCCCAGATTCGCACAGAATTGCACAGCAGAAATTAGAATAGAAGCCACTGGGGGCATCACATTGTCTCGTGAATCTTTTATTTCAGTTAGACATGAATGCGATTTTGTATATGTGTGGATCAAATAAATTTTACAGCAGAGTATGTCCAAAATGTGAAAAACGTTGTCCTGACATGTCTTTCTATACCTCCAACACTGGGAAGCTAAGTATTCTGTGTCCTGAAATAAAAGATTCTGAGTATAATTTGGGTTTGGTTGATCAGATGCCCAAGGGTGAGATGTGGAAGATGGCAGGGGTCAGAGCTCTACTGCCACAACTCTCTCCCTTAGCCAGCATGTCACTGACATTTTGCATCTTCTGGGGCATCATTAGCAGAAGTCTCAGCACACGGTCACAAGATCCATGGGTAGCAAGAGGAAGGACCCAAGGCACCTAGTTTCTGGCCCAGATGGCTGCAGGGGAATGAGGTTCTGGAGTTAACAGTGAGGGAGGCACTCTGCACACCTGAAAATGGTGGCTTCCAGAGTTTGGAGACAGCAACGGGATTCTGCCTCCGCTGACTTTCTGGTTGTAGCAGTCGCGGCAGCTCTCTTGGTGGTTTAGTTCTGTGATGGGCCTTTGGGAATTGCTATGGAAATTCAACATCAAGTCTATTCCTTCAGCCTCCACATGATTCCACAAGCGACTTAATACCTTGTAATAAATCCCTTCTTGCTTAAGCTACTTGGAAAAAATGTCTGTTCCGTACCCTATTGAGACTGATTGTTGTTGTTCAGTCATCAAGTTGTGCCTGATTCTTTGCGACCCCATGGACCGCAGCATGCCAGCCTTCTTTGCCTGCCACTGTCTTTCAAAGTTTGCTCAAATTCAGGTCCATTGAGTCAGTGATGCTATCTATCTATCTCATCCTCTGTCATCCCCTTCTCCTTCTGCCTTCATTCTTTCCCAGCATCAGAGTCTTTTCCAATGAGTCAGTTCTTTGCATCAGGTGGACAAAGTATTGGAGTTTCAGCTTCAGCATCAGACCTTCCAATGAATAGTCAAGTTTGACTTCCTTTAGGATTGACAGGTTTGATCTCCTTGCACTCCAAGGAACTCTCAAGAGTCTTCTCCAGCACCACAATTCGAAAGTATCAATTCTATCAATTTGAGACTAATAGGAAATGGACTAAAATAAAATATTTTTATATTCAACATTATACTGGAATCTAGTTATAAGTCTCTATAGAGAATTCTGGAAAGAAGCAGAAAAACAAGTAATTTGAAAGTCATAGATATTTCCATTTTGTTTTGTTGTTTTTGTGTTTTGCAGATTCCGTATCACCAAGGAATAAATACTTGTTGGCTGACTGATTGATTGGTAAAAATTACATGATGGAAAATACTAAAATGGCTTAGTATCTTTATAACTACTTACAAAGAGAATGAATGAATCTGTCTTAGGTCAGGTTTCCTGAAAAGACTCTGTGATGGGAATGGGAATGCAGGGAGTTTGTTGACTGCACATTTAGAACAAAGTCTGTAAGAAAATAAGAAAGAAATGGGCAGAGGAAGTAGCTGCACTGGGACGCAGTTACAACAAAGACCTTCGCTGAGACTACTGGGGGAGTTCTGACTCTGAGATGACCCTTCGGAATGGCCATGTATTGAGGGCAGGGGACCAGGTCTTTGCAGCCCCACATTGACCAGTCACAGGATTCAAGCTGCCTTTGGAAAGGGTCTCTGACCCGGGATTCAGAATCCTTTCATCCAAGGTCAGGTCCTTGCAAAGGACCCAGCCTTGGATGTCAGCATCCAATAGCTCTGGGCAGCTGGGGAATGACTGCATCAGTCTTAAAGCGGGGACCTGGGTGGTGAGCATTTGCTCAGAACCCAGGGGAGTTTTATCATGTCCTATAGCTTCCTAAATGTCTTGTCAAGAAACTCTGCCTGGTCCATGTAAGAAAACAGGAAAAGTGTGGTTTCAGTATATAAATGACTTTTAGCATGCATGATTGTAACAATAAAATCTATTAGTATCCAGCTAAGCATGTTTTTCAAATAGAACTTGTGTCTGGAGCCAGAAAGCATGAGTGTAAGCTGTATGTCATATCTTCTGCTTCCAGATCAACTGTGGATATGCTCATTCCACTTTTATTTATGGCCCATTTCAGTTTTGGGTACCAGCATCTTTCTATGCTATCTTCTACTCTACTTTCTGCTAAGAATCAACCCCGAGACAGGGAAAACTCATGGGACTAGGACTCAGGAAACCTGAAGGCCTAGTCTCAGTTTCCATCTCTCTCATTTCCTAAGAATAATCATACCTGCCACATTGTATACATCAAAACAACAGACTGCACATAAAAATAGTGTGGCAAGAATTATAACACTTTTGAAAGCTCTTTTTAAAATTGCAGGTGATGTACAATGTTTGAAGTATACAGCAAAGTGATTTATATATATATATATATACATATATTCTTTTTCAGATTCTTTTCCATTATAGGTTATTACAAGATTTTGAAAATAATTCTCTGTTCTATATAATCGGTTCTTGTCACTTATCTATTTTACATACAGTAGCGTGTATTTGTTAATCCCGAATTCCTAGTTTGTACCTCCCCATGGCTTTCTCCTTTGGTAACTATGAGTTTATCTTCTGTGTCCATGAGTCTATAAACTCTTATCAGTAATAGTCATCTGCCCACTTTAAAATTACTCACACAAATCAGCATGCGTTGATCACCCATCCCATCAGCAAACAGTTCATGTTTTGGAATGTAAAGAGAAGAAGAGCCAGCCAACTCCAACAGTCAGACTTCAATCCATTGGCTGGTTCACTCAGACATCCAACAAATGCTCGTTGATTGTCAGCTATGGGCCAAAGACTAGATATGCAATGATCAAGCCTTCGGGAGGCAGCATGGCTGAAAGTGAACACTGCGGCTTTAGAAATAAGATTAGTGTAGCTTTCAATTCCAGCTGAGGTGGCTACAACCTTCACTTCTCTGAGTCTTTGTGTTCTTCCATCCATGAAAGGAGATGCAATCATAAGGATTATTGTAATTAAGTGCCGGTAGAGTTATCCACAAGATACCGTGGAAACCCACAGGCAGATGAACTAATTCTCTGGTGGGGGTAACAGAGACCCTAAGAATAAGCAAGAATCTGTCAAGTGAGGGAAGAAAAGACAACCCCAAAGGCCAGTAGCTGCAAAGCCCTAGAGGGAAAAGAGCACTGTGGGGACTGCTAACATGGTTTTATAGAAAGTATGACTTTCATAGAGAAGAAGGGGAAGAATAGTGCCCTGTGTGCTGAGTCAGCAAGGCTGGCCTCCATCCAAAGTGCAGTGAGAACAACTGATGGGCATAAAGCAAGAAGTCATAGGATCCTTTTTGTACTTTTTAAGAGATCCCTCAGACTACAATAGAGAAAGGAGAGGACAATGCCTCATGCCAGGAACATTAAAGCAGAGTCTGAGTAAGAGATAGTGATGTGTAAATAACTGTGGTGTTAATGGTGTATAGCGAGTAGATGAGGGAGAAGGTAAGCGGTGGAACAGACAGATTAATCACATTCCTTGAGCTCTTGTAACACCCATGTTCCAAGGTATGCACCTTACATATGTCAGCTCATTGTACTGTTACAAGGACTCTATGAGGAAACTACACTTGCTATTCCTATTATAGTCCTGAAGCACCATAGTGCTCAGAGTTTAATCAAGTAGCTCAAGTCACTCAGGAGAGTCTGTATTCGAATCCAAGTCTATTTTGTTCAAATCCTGTATGTATCCCCTTCACACCACTCAGCTGCATAGATCAGTGTGAAAATCAGGACAAAGTTCTTATCTAGAGAGACAAAAGCTGGCATCGTCATGACATAAATGATCGTTAAAGGCATGAGAATTGGAGGAACTGCTTAGTGATATTCACATGCACTGAGTATTCCCCATGTTCCAGAATATTTTCTAAAGACTTTCCATTATTTATTCCTTATAGCAATCTTAGAGTGTATTCGTTTCCTAGGGCTTCATTAACAAAATGCCACAAACTGGGTGGCTTAAACAACAGGATTCACCAACTCACAGTTCTGGAGGCCAGAAGTGTGAAACCAAGGTGTTGGCAGGGTGGCTCCTGCTGAGGGCTGTGAGAAGCCCCCTGTGGCATGCTTCTCTCCCAGCTTCTGCTGCTGTGCTGGCCATGCCTGGCATTCTTCAGTTTGCAGCTACATCGCCCCAATCTCTGCCTTCATCCTCACCGGGTGTTCTCCCTGTGTGTGTTTCTGTGTCCAAATATCCCCTTTTTATAGACACCAGTCATATTGGATTAAGGTCCACCCTGATCACCTCATCTTAACTTGTTCATCTGCAAAGACTCCATTTCCAAATGAAATGTCATTCACACGTCCTGAGAGTTACAACTTTAACATCTTTTGTGGGGGGAACACAAGTCGACTCATAACAGACAGGTATTTTATATCCATTTTACAGATGAGAAAGTTGAGGCACAGGGAGAAAAGTAACTTGCCTGAGACTAATGCACTGGAGAGTGTATAAGGTATGGAGAAAGGAGACTAGGGACTGATGGACATTTACATCAAGAGACAGACAAGGAGACCCCACTTTCGTGACCACAGTACACAGAGCAGAAATGGGGCCCTGATCTGAGGGGGAACCGATCTACAGGCTTGTCCCTGTGTAAATGTGCTGCGCACAGTGAAGAGTGACTGACTACACAAACCAAGCTCTCCCTAAGAAGCGAATCAGAGAGAGAACGAAAGGGGTTGATGGTGGGAGCCGAGGTGGGAAGACACACAGAAAAGCCAGGAAGTACTGGAAAAGAGAGACAGGGGGAAGCCCGGAGGAAGCAGAAGCAGATGCTAAAGGCTGAGAGGAGAACAAGGAGAGGATGGCGGCATGGGCGGAAGCAGTAGGAGAGGTTGAGTCATTGTGGCATCAAAAGCCACCAGCACTCATGCGACAAGAATCCAGCCACGGCAGCCGCACGGTACCCAGAAACTGACACTCCAGCACCTGGATTAACAACTCGTTCCAGCTGATGGGATGCATGGCTACTCCACTGAGTTCTGACTGTGAGGTCAAGATTCCCATTCACAGTTACATCCACACTTATCCTTACACGAATCTCTCATTTCGTGTCTGATAACCTTAAAATAATCTAACTCAAGTGCTCAGAGGCAGAAAGAAAGGGAGTTGAATGTCACGGTATGGGAGTTAATGGAAGAGAATGTTTCAAGAAGGAAATGGTCAATTACATCAAATGTTTCAGAAAGATCAAGTAAGACAACACTTTAAAAGAAACAGATTTGTTAACATAAAAAAAAAATTTAAGATCTGGGTGAGGGCAGACAGAGGCCAGGTTGCCATGGATGATGGCATGAATTGGACATAAGACCAGAAAAAGATGGCAGTACAAAACCACACTTTCAACTGGTTCAACTGTGAAGAGAGAAAACCAAGGTTCTAAGTTGTGGAGTAGAAGGAGAGATTTGAATATATTCAAATGCTGATGGAAAGTGAAAGTGAAGTCATTCAGTCGTGTCCGACTCTTTGCAACCCCATGGACTGTAGCCTACCAGGCTCCTCTGTCCATGGGATTTTCTAGGCAAGAGTACAACAGTATTGGAGTGGATTGCCATTTCCTTCTCCAGGGGATCTTCCCAACCCAGGGATCGAACCCAGGTTGCCCACACTGTAGACAGACGCTTTACCGTCTGAGCCACCAGGGAAGCTACTAATGGTGAGGTTGAAAACAGTTGAGAGAGGAAAACAACAAATAGAGCTAAGTTGCTAAAGATATAAGAGGCCAGGTAGAGGGAATAACCCAAGGCAGGAGGAGAGAAGGAGGCAAAGTTGGGTGGGCACATGTACTGGGCTATATTAGGATCAGATATTAAAGGTATTTCCTGTAGTGACTTCTATTTTCTGGGTGAAGGAGAAAATAAGATTATTGGCTGACAGTGAAGAAGGAGGACACCAGCTAAGAGCCTTGAGGGAATGGAGAACATTTGCAACACGCATTTTGGAAAATGGCAGTGAGATCTAACCAGGAATATGGTGAAGGATTACCAATTGGTGCAAAGAGCTCAAGAGAGATCAAAGGCTATGGATCCGGCATTAACACTTAGCCATGCTTTCATGTGATTTCCAGTCTCATTCAGTGAGGCAGAAAAAGCAACAAAAACATTGCTAGTTGGGATTAATTCCAAGTTAAGGGAAGAAGGGCAAGGGAACAAGAAGTTTAAGGTATTACGAAGAGAATGATTGAGGAAATATCTTGGCTGGCTCCAGATGGAGTGAAGACTAGTAGGGAGAAAAATACGAGGACCAAGGGATTGCAAAGAACATCTATTTGGGAGTAGAAGATGGAGTTCTGGGATATAAGAGGCTCTGGAGAATTTAAGATTTCAGAGGTGGAGAAGTTCTAGGTGATTAAAAGGTCCTCAATTTGGCCATGTGCAATAGATTGTGCTGTCTGTCCTTCCAGCTTCTCTTTCTCTGGGGAGCTTTCTATTTTTACATGTGGTTCTTGTTGAACAGATTATCCTGGAGCTTCACCTCACCCTATAGGGGTTGGCATGGGTGAAAGTCAGTAAGCTCATCCTTCTAGCTACAGTGATTGACTCAGGGGTGGGTATATGACTAAGAGAGATGATCAGACCATTCCCTGAGATTTCTTCCATGAATGTTAGAGGCAAATCTCTCTTTCTCAGTTCCGTTTCTAACTTATGAAGATCTTGTAACTGCTTTTGAGCATCTTTCTTGGCAGCCTAGAGAAACCATCTCCAGAAGGAGCAAGTGAGTCCAATGTACAAAGACAAATCAAGCATAGACAAAAGATGGATAAAAGCAAAAAGAATCAGAAAACAATGTTCAGTCCCTGGATCTAGCCATGCTGAAGCTGGTCTAACCCTGGATCTTTCCACAGAGCTCCCCAAAATCTCTCTGCTTAAGGTGCCATGCCATGCTAATTCACTTAAGTAGAGTCTGACTTTTTTGTGACCCTATGGACTGTAGCCCTCCAGGCTCCTCTGTGCATGGGATTCTCCAGGCAAGAATACTGAAGTGGGTTGCCGTGCCCTTCTCCAGGGGATCTTCCCAACCCAGGGACAGAACCCACATGTCCTGTGGCTCCTGTGTTGTATATTCTTTACCACTGAGCTGCTGGGGAAGCCCCTATTTAAGGTAGTCTACATTAAAAATAACACCGTGCTCAGTTGCCTCAGTCATATCCAACTGCTCGTGACCCTGTGGACTGTAGCCCCCCAGGCTACTCTGTCCATGGGATTTCCCAGGCAAGAATACTGCAGTTAGTTGCCATTTCTTTCTCCAGGGAAGGTCTTCCCAACCCAGGGATCAAACCAGTGTCTCCTGCAGTTTCCTGCATGAGGAGGAACCTTTACCACTGCTGTAATCTTCAGCCTAGGAAGTGAGTGGATGAAACAAAGGAGGTAAAGATATGAGAGCTGAGATGGACGAGAAACTAAAGATAGAATGTTGCGTCGGTTTGCTTTACAGGCTTGAAAGTCATCTAAGATAAAGACAGTACTTGATGGGAGTGGAAAAGACACCTCTGAACCATTTTGACAGTCATAGGTAGGAAGAATAGAAAAGATGTTAGTAGGAGGCTGCTATAAGGATAGGAAGTTATATGTTAGCAGGAGCCTCAAAAGAATGATGCTTTTTATACAAAGGCGAAAGAAGAATAGGGTGGAGGTTGCAGAGGGCAAAGGGAAACATCCAGACTCCGCTTGCTGAAGAGAAGTTAATGGGGTGTGTGGTAACGGAGATAAGATTGCTGCTGAGTAAAATGGGTGGAGCCTTCTCAGTCAAAGGTTATGTAACCATAAGATGCTTCCCGATGAAAATTAGGCTCCATTTCTAAGTCCTAAATATGACTACAATATCAATAACGTAGACATTCTTTAACAACTTTTCCACCTACCACTCTTTGTCCTTGAATCACTCACGGTTCATCTGAAAGACAAAGTAAAACTGGAAATTTAGATGGATCAGGTTTAAATTTATTTTTCCTAATGAGATATTCTATGCATACATTCAAATGCCTCAGACAATGATGAGAATAACAACCTCAGTAGCAATTATCACTCAAGTGATTCAGTAGAATAGTTAATGTTAAATATTTTAACACTCTATTTGGAAAATCACATCACACTAATGCATTTTATTGGACAACATAAAATATACATGGATATTACAGAAAAACAAAATCTAACACAAAATTTTATGAAGCTGGCCTGCCAACTCTGGAATGAAGCCACAGAGGGAAGGAGGACAAGAAGCTGGCACTTCAACAAGAAGGGTAATAGCTTTACTAAATGGTTGTCAATGTGTCCAAATGACACATACTTACTGTGCATGTGGACATATGTACACAGACAGTTTAGATGTAGTCCTTCCACCAGAAATTCCTAAAGATTATATTCAAGGTTTTAAATATCTCTATGTGTATTAAAGATGATTGTATCTGTGCTTGAGTTATATATTAGAAATATTATATAAATGTCTATTTGGATAAATGGAAGGTAATTCTGTATGATAAAGAGAAAATATAGTACTAACCACTCTAAACCCTTTTTAAACCCTTATATGAGTATATAAATAGAATTAATGAATAGAATTAATAAATCAAAATGGAAAAATAATATTATGACACAGTTAATGTTTTTAAAGTGATTACTTTTAAAAGTAACCTTTGAAAAGTGTAGAAA
>SJYC01146860.1:0-28005 GCA_006408675.1 Madoqua kirkii | reverse complement strand
GAGTAAGAATACTGAAATAAAAATGTTTAAATCTTCAAAAACGAAGCAACTACCCTAATGCAATAAAACCATGACTTCCAAATTTCCTGCCAAGACCAAGGTAGGTAAAACTAATCCTAATCAGAATTTTTTTGGTTTTGAAACTGTATGATCTGCTTCATTTTGACTTTGTACTTCTACTCCCTGACCTCTTAACACTTTGGGCTTCTGGGACCCTAACCAATCTCTTGTACCATCTCTTCACTCCATTCTCCAGGCAGTCCAGAAAGCTTCTGATTAATGGCAGAAACTTTTCAATTAACTGAATGTTAACTGAAAAAGATTTCAGAAAGTATTAACTGATCTACCTTTTAACTTTTATTAAGCTACTTGTTTCTAACTGCATAATCAAAGATTTTGGTACCCCCTGGTACATGCATCACAAATCACATTTTTGTTTTTCCTTTTCTTCTGGGGTGGAGGGAGAGAGAGGAAGTGATTATAATGGGGAGTATGATTGATAGAAAAATTAAGATAAAATAAAACACACACCCTCTAAGGGACTGGTACTCAGCTACAGGGAATCTGTCATTTATTTTCCTATTTCTAATCCCTAGAACAATGCAAATTCATAACCCACAATTGCTTGAATTAAATCATTTTTATTTTCTTTGTTGAATTAAACCACCTTGATTTGGATTTCTCAGATTGATAAGAGTCTGCCAGGATCCTCAGTACCTTGAGATCTGTCCCTAGCACCTGTCTCCCTGAAAACACTCCTCAGGCCCAGGCTTGGCCATTACTGCTGACTTAAAAAATATTTACGACCTAAAAATTTGAGTGTTATGATTTATTCAGCAAGATTTCTTAGAACTTCAAGTCTGTGAGACACCATCTCAAGTAACTTTGATAGAACTGCTCCGAGGAGGTGAGGGGAGGAGCCAGGTTATACAGAAGCTTTGTAACAAAGAGCAGGTAGCATGAACATCAAAAGATATTGTTAATTAAAGAAAACCAGATGTACTAGGTTGAGGAATTTAGTGCTTTTCTATGTGTGGGAAGATGCAAGAGTCTGGGCTTACTGCTATTCAGGACAGGAGCCTGTGTTTCGACATCCTGAGCTTCCTTCCCTCGGGGCTCACCATAGGAACTGGTGTGGTCTGATGGCTCCTACTCTTCCTAAGTGCCCATGGGGCTCACCAGCTCACATTGGAGGACTGCAATGAGTGTGACAGCTTTGTTAACTGATATGGTAGGAAACATTTCATTTCTCACTGCCGGTCTAAGCCCAACTTTCATTCCACTGGCCTCCAAAATGAAGTTTGTTCTTGGATCTGGGGTGATACTTTTAATTAGTGTGGGGCTTCCCTTGTGGTTCAGCTGGTTAAGAATCCACCTGCAATGTGGAAGACCGGGGTTTGATCCCTGGGTTGGGAAGATCCAGAGAAGGGAACGGCTACTCACTCCAGTATTGTGGCCTGGAGAATTCCACGGATTGTACAGTCCATGGGGTCACAGAGTCGGACACAATTGAGCGACTTTCACACACTTTAATGTGTGAATACAACATGTGTATTGTGTGAATGAGTCAATACAATGTGTGTTCAATATAATGGCTTCGTGCTGATGTCCTGGAATGTATTAATATCATTTCTATTACTTCTACCTCTCGTTCTAAGGTTACCATTGGGGGAAAATAAGTCTTATCTATAGTCGTAGTTACCTTAATGCTGGGCAACTGAGAAAAGATAAAAAAGACACAAAATACATCTTTCCAAGAGCTGGAAAACTTTCTGTCCATGCTTTTGAAGATTATCTTTTGACACTAACATTTAAATATATATTTTTAATTTAAAGGAGAATTTTAGAAGTTTCAAAGAAATCAATAATATTGTCTCCAATTCAGAAAACCATTTTATCAATTAATCTTTTATTTTTTTATTTCACACATCAATATTTTATAGAAAAAAAGGGCCTCAATGTTACACTCTAATTACAATGTTTTATTCTGATTTTTCCGACGTAGAGACCTCAATTTTTACACAATCAGTAAATACTTAAATAACTTAACACTTTTGAGGCTCATTTAAACATTTCCTATACAGTTTTACATATATCAATACTATTAATGGCTATATAACAGTCTATGAAAGCAATAGCAATACATGAAAATTTACTTATCCAGTTCCCAATTACTGGGCTCTTTTAAAAATTCAAATAAATGCACTCACTAGAAATATCTTTATACAAATAGCCTTTTTCTTTTAAAATATTTTCCTGGGCATATGCTACTCAGAGTGAATTAGATCTATCAAAAGACAGACTAGTTATAGGGTTCTTATTATATTTTTCTAAATAGTTCTTCAAAAAAATATAATAATGCTACTGGTACGAGGATACATGCAACTAAAATTTTTTTGCATGAACTACATCAAAGTGGCTTCGTTTGCATTTTAATATTAGGAAATCTGAATACTATTCTAAGAATTAACTTCTATTTGTTATCTTCTTGTTTGAACTTAATTCTTTCATAAATTTGCCTAATAAGCCTTATGGATTTGCATTTACCTTTTTAAAAATAAGAGTACTTTATCCTTATATAATGCGGGTAGGTTTTACCCCATCTCTAGGGATGCAAGAATCCCATTTTTCTCCTAAGTTAAAAAAGACATATCTTTGCTTGCTTACTAGCCTAAATTATCATAATTCTGTCAAATTATAGAAATCATCCATTCATCCATGTTAAGTGGAAGTGTAGCAAATTTACATACTAACTTCACCTATTGCCAGTTCTTTGGACATAATTTCATTTACATTAATGCTCACAATAATTCTGAAAACATTATTTCCACTTTATAGATGATGAAATGAAAAGTAGGCATGGTTTTCTCATGATTATACAACTGTAAGTAGTAAAGTGAGGACTACAATTTTGGTTTTCCGATTTCCTATTTACTTCCCTTCCATTATACTAGGATGTAGTTCCTTCAATCTGCTTCTATATGAGTATCTTTCTTAATTTATCCCAACATAGTTGTGTAACTTTCTTTAAATGGCTTGCATATGCTAATACCCAAACACTTTAAATTGTAGCTTATCATTGTTGGAATCTAGAAATAAGATTAATTTTTAAACGTTATATATCCTGCAATTTTCTGAATCAGTCTTTTATGTTTATGATACTACAGGTTGCACTAACTTAAAAGCCATACAATAAAAAAAATGTGTGCTCTCCCTATCTTTCTCATTTACATATGCTTATTACAATGATGAGTTTTCTTCGACTATATATAAAAAATAGTGCCAAGATTAGTTTCTGGTTGAGAATTCTTATTTTTCCCTAACAGGAATGAAATAAGTTCTCAGTTTTAATAATTACTTATCACAATGAGAAACCAACAAAGTCATTAACAGAAATATTTTTATTAATATTTTTAAAGTTACCTACAGTTAATACTTTGAATTTTTACTACTTTGTTCTGTTGATATTGATTTAATGATTATTCTGTTGAACACTAACCGCATAATTCTGAGTGAAGTAAATAACTATTTTTCATTTGCTAATATTTTGCATTTGTTCAGATGAGAGCCTTTTCAAAATGTTTCCTCCTAGTACTGAGGCGATATTAACTTCAAAACGCAAGTGTTAGTATATCATCTTTCTGGTATATAGATATTATTTATTCTATGAACATTTGAAAAAATTCACCAATAAGCTCATAAGAGTAAAATGGGTTTGTCAGAAAATTATACTAGTATGGGACTTCCCTAGTGATCCAGTGGTTAAGACTTTCCTTCCAATGCAGGAGGTGTGAGTTCAATTTCTGGTTGGGGAGCTAAGATCCCACTCATATGCCTCAGAGCCAAAAAACCAAAAAATAAAAAGGAAGCAATATTGTAACAAATTCAGTAAGGCTTTAAAAAAATGGTCCACATCAAAAATAAATCTTTAAAAGAAAAAAGGATGAAAAAAATGATACTCTCCTCTAATTTTTAAAATGTTTTTCTTTGGTAATAATTTTTTATTTCCAATTTATTTGTATTCAAGTAGGAAAGTAATAAATTCATTTCTTAGTTTTAAAAACACTTATTTTATCTAACATTTTCCTGTTTCTACTACTGTGGTTCTATCATCTTTTGCAACATACCACTGATATTCTCAAATTCTTATGAATAAAAATATTCCTCACATTGAAATTAAAATATTTTCAATAGGTCTGGATTACCTTCACTTCCATTTAACATCTCAAATTCTTTTACATTTTAATAACTAATTTTTAGGTCTATTTCAGACATTTCATTTGTTTTGGTAAGTATAAGCCTAGAAGCCAACCAATAACAGATTTGCTAGATTCAAAATATATATATTACTATCAATTCATGACTTCTCTGCTTCAGTAAGTTGAAATTTACTTAAATTGTTCTTGTTTCATTTTTCTCACATACAGAGGAGCAACAAAAGTCTATTTAGAGCGTATTTTGCCCTAGTAACATGTTACTTTTTATTACATCATAATCAAAAGGTAAATTCAAAAGAATAATTGTGTTAAAGCTTAGACAAATTCTACTTCAGTGAGATTCATAGCTCTAAGTTACATGCATTTTTACTTAATCTTTACTTTCCTATTTCTCTGACTCAGTAATAAGCTGAGAGTCTGCCTACTTTGCTTCACTTGCAATGTTGGACTGGTTCTCATGAGCCAGTACTCTTTTCTTTCTCCTTCAGTTCCTACACTCTTCTAACTTAATTAGTTGAAAGATTTTGAAATCATGGAAGCCTGGATTTCAGTGTTGGCTCTGCCACAAATCACACTCAGAGTGAATTACTGTCTTTATTTCCTCTCTGAAAACGTATTATCTGCCTCACAGAGTTGTTGAGAAACTATAATGAGAGAGTACAATACGTGCGTGCTGCTGCTGCTGCTGCTGCTAAGTTGCTTCAGTCGTGTCCGACTCTGTGCAACCCCAGAGACGGCAGCCCACCAGGCTGCCTAAGATTCTCCAGGCAAGAACATTGGAGTGGGTTGCCATTTCCTTCTCCAATGCATGAAAGTGAAAAGTGAAAGCGAAGTCGCTCAGTCGTGTCCAACTCCTAGCAACCCCATGGACTGCAGCCTTCTAGGTTCCTCCATCTATGGGATTTGCCAGGCGAGTACTGGAGTGCGTAGCACATAGTAAATGCTCTGTTCCAGGGCAAAAAATCATAATTAAAGGGCTTATTTCCTATAGGATTACCATTCTCTGTCTGAGGAATCGAAATGGTGACTTAGGAGGGAAGTTTACTTCTTCTGACAGTTTCACAAGCATGCTCTGCTAGAATAAAAGCAACTTTATAACTTCTGGTGGTTCTGGAAAAAAAATGTTTCTATCTTCTAGACAACAGCTAAGAGGCAGGAGCTGATTATGAAGGCATCCACCTTGTTACTTGCTAGGACACAACCAAAGGGGCATGGTAAAGCTTCCTCTGATTTAATCCTAACAACTGTAGTGTTACTGATTAAAGTGGTGGGGCCAACAAAATGGTATACTTCACTTTCATTGAGAAATCTTGGGAAATCTACTCACAGATGGATTTTTAAAACCATCTGTAATGCCAGGTTAAAAATGCTTCACTCAGTTTCTCCTTAGCAGTTTCAGAACAGGCATTCTGAAATATCGTTTCCTGGAGCAGTTTATTTTTTCTTTAGCCTGAATTACTTAGACGTTCTTTTCTTTTAGGTGCCAGAGTAGAGCTCTGCATAAATTTTCTGAAGTATTGAACCAGAACTAATCTTTCCCCCTAGATTTTCTTTGGACCAAATCTCCCAAGAATGAGCTTTGCAACTACTAACTGAACTCTTTGACTCTTTCCAGTGTATATGACTGGGATGACATCACTGCCTCATTGATTACAAGGGTCAACCAGGAGAATTAAACTGCAAGATGCATTCTAAACATCACCTTTACAAACAAAAGATCATGCAAAACTATTCTTCCAACAATTACAAACATATTTTATCACATTGGCACTTGCATTAGTTGCTATTGCTGCCACCATATCTATAGTTTATATTATAAACAAAAGACCCACATAATTTCCTGTGTGTGTTTCACTACTCAGAGGTGGTAGCAACTGTAATAGCTGTAAAAATAATTTAAATATTCCTTAGATATCACCGTTTTGTAGACAATAATAAAATTTGAAGATAATCAGTAGATATAATATCATCTTCCTTTAAGCCACCATTGCTAACACAGAACTCTCACATACATACCCAGTACTAAAATAAAGCTAATTCTGCGTCATGGAGCCCATTCTGAAACAAAACAAGTCCAATAACTAATACATCAGTCATTGATAGGTTAAGAAAGGCATCCAATGACTAAAAGTCACAAAAAGAATTATAGGCAACATCTGCATGGCATTCATCATATAACCACATCCAATTACTCATACAGGAAACTGTCCTTTAAATGAGAATATTCTGATGCCAGGACAAAGGCCCAAAGTAGCATTTCCAGTTTGTTTGCTTTTTTCTAATTTTGAAGATGCTTCCCTGAACTTTCTAGGTTTTTGCTTCCTTCAGAGGATTCTAGTTTGGCCATTACTACATTATTGGTTCCAAGAGGCTCTGATGGCTTTTCATCACCGTCAAAGAAAATGTCTTCCGGATTTGGAGGTGGGGGGCAGAATTCTTCACTTGGAAAGATCTCGTGGAAGAGAGTTTCAGCTTGCTTGACGGCATGCTCACTTCCGAGTCCACAGTCAGGCCCAGTGCAGACGTAAACGTTGGGAGGCAAGCCATTATATGAGCTTCGGCTGACTCCTGAGGAATCTCTCATGTTAAAATAAAGAGCCCACAAGAGTCCTGGCTTTGGAAGTTCTTCCTTGTCTACTTCTGTCTCAGAATATGGGGTGAATAATTTCTTCACCACTGATTCTAAGTCTTCTCTTGCTGTTTTGGAAGATGAACAGGTCAGATGTACCAGGTAGGTGTCTTTCATGCATGTCATGGTTGAAGAACACAACTCAGTGATTCGGACAGCATGTGCTCCTGGTTCCACTGGAGGTACTATCAAAATGGAATCTGCTGATCTGAATCTGTCTTTAGGACAGATTGATCTGTAATGAGCACTGCCCTGGATATCTGCTTGTACTGCACACTTGAACATGTTTCCTCAGACAGGTAACTATCCTCCACAATGAAATATTTAGCATTTATCCTTTGACCAAGGTGATCTATAATTGCTTTGCATCTTCCAGATTCTCTGTCAACTATAAGGCATTGTACTTTATGGCGAAGACAATATATTCCACCGAAAACTGCACACATCCTGCAGAAACACTGGGGAATTTCACCTTGGCCATATAAGGGAAATAAAAAGGGAGTGTTGCCAAACCGTCCAAGACACTGAAGAAAGTTTTTTGTTGCTTTAAGGCCATCTACTGTAGTGCAAGATGATTCTGACATCATGGCAATTGAGTGAAGTATAAAATGTTGGAGGCTGGGGGTTAATTTTTTGGTTTTCAAATACTCTGAAAATGAGCATTGTGTGAAAGCTTGATATTCCTCAGGATGTTGTTCATAATCTAAACAAAATGTAAGAAATTTCATTAGCATCCTCTTTTCAACCATAGTGAGCTCTTTACTATTAAAGACATCTGCTCTGGAACAAGGCACCTGCTCTACTTTTCCTTCTCGAAATGCAAGAATCCTAGTGACATTTTTAAATTCAGCATAACGACTAACATTTGATTTGATTAACAGATCAATTAACAGTCCTTGAGAATAAAGCAGCTTCGATGACAGATCAATATTAAACCTCCTGCCTTCTTTAACTATTTGAGAGTAAGCAATCTTCTTTCTCTTTGGTGGCACACTGTTGTCTTCCAGTACAGGTTTGATTTCATCTTTAGTGCCATCTGAAACTGTGTGTTTATAAGTATCATACCCACAATATTCTTCTTTCACAGAAGTTTCTGCCGTATCAGTTATTTCTTCATTGTTTTTTGGAGTGTCTTGTGTAGGCACTTCATAGCTACTAATGTGTGATAAGTGTGTTTCCTCAGATAAGCATGCAGAATCCAGAGGTTTTATGAGGGTACTAATGCTACACAAGAAGGATTTTTCTGCAGAGCATCAAGCTCTTCAATATTGCCATCCATGCCCTGACTGGCATAACAAAAAACTTCGACGTGTTGAATGGTTTCATCCTTCTTGCAAAGAGGGATGGCTTCTTCTGTTTCATGGATCATGTCTTGCCATGCAGCAGGGCTTTCTTCCCCAGTATCACTGTTTTGCTGATGTTCCTTCAACCAGGACAGCAATCCTGGAAAGCTGAAACTAGCCCAGTTTCCCCCATAGTAACTTCTTGAATCGAGATGCAGAACCCTTTGACCACTTCTGGAACATGCAGCAGCAAGGATGGATTCAGGCAAACCTGTCCCCATCACTATCACATCAAATTCTGTTGGGAGACTGTTGGCCATCCTGGAAAAGTGTCTGGTGACAACTTCTAATGAAGAAAATGTGTATGAATCTGGGCTGAGGGTTCAGAGAAGGTGTGACTACGCTGTAATGAAATCTCTCCTTGTGATATCCCAGATCTCAGAAATACTGAAGTTGCAGGTCCCAGGTATCCAACTGCTACCCTTTTTTAGTATTATTTTCTTATACGTCAGTAGCATAAAACCTTGATAAAGTACATCTAATCATATCTGAGAAAAATAAAACAAGTATACGGTGTTCATTTCTGTGTTTCATCTTAAAAGTGCATGTCAAAATGTATCACATATGCATTTGTGACTGGAATTCTGCTCTGGAAGGAGAAAATTCAAGAAAGAATACAATTATTAACAATACTAAGAGAATAATAATTTCAAGCATCAATAATTATAATCCTTTGGAGCACGAATTGATATCAGGACATGATTCTACTAAAGCAAGTCATTACATGCTTTCTCACATGTTTTTTAACTTCTTGAAAATAAGCAAGACATAGACTCCTCCAAGTCAGGCAACTGAACAATAAAGAATGGATATAACAACATCCCACAAAAATAAAGAATTAGTGTAATACAATTCTATAACTTTTGGTTTTAAGTATTCGAATAAATGGTACACAACTAGAGATTAAATTGCAAGTAACAGGTGGCTCCACTGTGTTTATGGAAATATACTATATACTATGTGCATGCTGCTGTGATTATGCATATTTCTGTGGCCCATACAGTCTGTAGATGCTTCTAAGACAAATGAATAGAAGAACTTTCTCATGCCCCACCCACCTTTAGGCTCTTATGGGAACAACATGAGACTATTTCAATTGAATGGGCCACTGCTATAATCAGAAAAGGATTAATTCAATAAAATAACTAGCATATTGAAATGTTTAGGTATATAAAAGAATCAGTCTACTGAAAATATATTTGTAAGAAATCCTTATATAAAATATATAAATGTGTATATGCACAGGTGTGTTTTTTAGGTGTAAGTTAAAAAGGAAAAGTCCTGGGTACATATATTAAAACACTGCAATATAAAATAACACCTACTTCATTGGAAGGACTAATGCTGAAGCTGAGGCTCCAATACTTTGGCCACCTGATACAAAGAGCTAACTCATCGGAAAAGATCTTGATGCTGGGAAAGATTGAGGGCAGGAAGAGAAGGGGACAGCAAGAGGATGAGACGGTTGGATGGCATCATTGACTTAACGGACATGAGTTTGAGCAAACTCTGGGAAATAGCGAAGAACAGGGAAGCCTGGCGTGCTGCAGTCCAAGGAGTCGGACATAACTGAGTGACTGAAGTACAGCTTCTAAAACCCATGTCAACATAGAGTGACATGCATTTTATGAGACCCTAACTCTGAGACCGAATCTCTTCATCTCAAGATGAAGGTCTAAACATCCTCTGCCAAGATTAGCATGTTGTTTGTTGTTCTTATTTTTGAAGGGGTAGGAGGTGGTAGTAAAGAAAGTCTCTCCTGTTAACCCTTAGCATCATTCTGTTGTATTCCATGTGCAGAAAACCTGCATGGTGGTAGGTGTTGCCAGAGGTGCAATAGCCAAAGGGCTGAAAGGCATACTCTCCTGGAAGTTCCTAGATTGAAGTATTACACAAACCACAAGCTTGATGGCCTTTCTATCCTCATCACTGCACAGTAAGAGTGAGTTTCTTGAGCTCTGATTTTTCCTACTGCTCCACTTACTGAAACCTAGATCAGTGCATACTGGGCCTGCCTAGGCTGAGATAACTAGATGGGTATCCTGGATACCCATATAACAAGCTATTCAACTGGAACTTAAAGTGACTAATTCACTGAAGTGATAGTTCAGTTTAAATGAGATGGCAATCTTCATAGTCTTGTCTGGTCAAAGCCTCTGCCTGAAGAATATTAGGGATTCCACTTGCTTTCAGCATGCCCTAAGAAACCAGGAATTGAGCACAATGAAGTGGTTGCCTGGCCTACTCATATATATATATGTGAATTACTTATTCTGCTTTCTTCCTGCAGAGTGTAGAAGGAAGACAGAACCCATGAGGGTATGTGAAGAAGCGTAACCATAGTATGTACCTATTTTTGGCTTAGAAGGAGATATAGCAGAGGGTTGGGAGTAAGAGAGAGGATATAAGCCATAAGTGCTGAAACCAGCCACCTCCTAACCTACAGGTATCAAAGGAATTTTCGTAATACAAGGCAAGACAGGACAACCTTAAAGAACATTTAGCTCAATTACCCTGTAACCCCAGGTAAGAGAACTGATGACTGGAGAGATTAAGTGACTGGGAGAGTCCACATGATGGGTTAGCCACAGGATTAAGTGGGACTCATGCTCACACCATCAGGCCAGTGGTCTTTCCACTTGACGGAGCAGCCTCTCTAGAAGCCTCTGAAGTAAGCAGTCACTTTTGATATTTTAGAATGTCCTGCCCTTCACTACTCCACGGTTAGTTAGTTCTTGCTTAGCGCTAACAATGAGGAAAGCACCCTCCCTCTCTTTAACTCTTACCTTGAAGCACAATGTTTGGAATTTACTCCAGAATCCGCAGGTCAATGCAGGAGACACAGGTTCCATCCCTGGGTTGAGAAGATCCCCTGGGGAAAAAAGTGGCAATCCACTCCAGTATTCTTGCCTGGGAAATCCCATAGACAGAGAAGCCTGGTGGGCTATAGTCCACAGGGTCACAATAGAGTCAAACACGACTTAGCAATTAAACAACAAAAATGTTTTCAGCTCAATCATAATCCACTATTGACCTGTCCATAGTGCTTGAACAAGACTCAGAACGTTCTGTCCCAGAGTTTCTACCTCTATTAAAGGCAGGTTAAGGCCATTGTTGAAAGCACTAACTAAATGCCCAGAAAAAGAGAGTAGTGGTCAGGCAAAATACTGTGTGGTGAACATTTTTAGCAGCTTTAGAAAATCCTTTCAGATTGGAGTCGGAATGGAGCAGGGATGATGAGGGAGGAAAAGGATGGAAGAGAAAAGGAGATACAGTAGGGTGAGGCCAAGATAGAAGGGATGAGGAAGAAAACAAATGCTGGTACTAAGAAAAAACTCAACATACCCCTGTTTCCAAACTCCCAAGCACTGGGTTAGAATAGAAACTGAATTTCCCAGCACAGAAAATGTACTTCTTGAAGATAAGAACTTTAAGTGCTTATTGGGGAAGGGGTAGGTAGTAGTAGAATATTAGAATCACTGAGACAATCAAATAAAATTATGATTTCTATGACATTTTCTTGTGTTCCTCAACATATAAAAAGGGAATCACAACAAATATAATATGCGGGTTTGTCATCACATAGAAGGTTGGTGAACAAGAAAATACTCTTGATAATGCCACGATTTTATTCTTGTAAACTTGCCAAGATAAAAGCAGTAATGAATTATCAATGGATTTCAGGATTTTTTTTTAAAAGGAAATTTAAGACTTGAGAAATATACATTTCTATTTCAAACTTTTGTACAAATGAAATTTCTGGAGCACATACAAAATGATAATTTCTTTTCCAAGCTTAAAAAATAATGTCCTCAGTGAAACAGCTGGGTGGTTCATCCTTCAAAATGTCAAGTGAGATGATTTGGGAGAATGGCACTGAAACATGTATACTATCATATAAGAAATGAAGCGCCAGTCTATGTTCAACACAGGATACAGGATGCTTGGGGCTGGTGTACAGAATGATCTGGGGAGATGGTGTGGGGTGGGAGGTGGGAGGGGGCTTCTTCATTGGGAGAGCGTGTACACCTGTGGCTGATTCATGTCAATGTATGGCAAAACCAATACAGTAATGTAAAATAGAATAAAGTATTAAATTAAAAAAAATGTCAAGTGTTAGTGAGATTTAAATCTTGCATCTGGGTTAAGAGTATTATATTATCAAATTCTACTTAATGAAACCTACTGGTTTCACAGCTAATTACATGTTCATTTTGAGTTGGAATTTGCAATCTCACCTGAGACTTTCGTGTGCTGAAAACTATAAGGAAGAAAACACAGAAAAAATAGCTGATAGGGTACATGCCAGTGTGCATTCTGAAAACCTGAATAAAACTATCTCACTTCCTAGGAAGCAGTCAAAGGTTTACAACTGCTAATGGGCAAATTTTAAAAAAGAATTTACACATCATGGCTATATTAGGTTTCTACCTCTCATTTTAGGAAATTAATATAGGAATTAGATCTCATCATCCTTTCCAACTTTCACAAATCAATCATCTTTTTCCTTGAATCTCTTAACTCCACGGCCCTTAATTTTTTTTCTCAAAGTAATAAGCCATTGTCACCTGCCCTGTTGAATTAAATGAGGAGACAGAAAGCAGAGAAGTAGATGTGCAGGACAGAGACAGAGATGGGGTATGGAGGCACGGGGCCCACCGGGGAGCGGGGGCTGCAGACAGGCTGGGGTTTGGGTGGGCGTGGGGCCTGGTGAGCACAGGGAAAGAGGGAGGTGAGCGAGCGCAGGAGGACGAGGTCAACGGGGGAGGAGAGAGGTGCGCGGAGGGGGTGAGATGGGGGGAAGGTGAGGTCACGAGGGAAAAGTCGGGCTGGGGAGGAAGGGAGCTCAGAGGAATAGAGGTCAGTGGGGAGGTGAAGTCAAGGGAGCCCCGCCGCGAGGCTGAGGTCCCGAAGCGGGAGGGGGCGGGGCCGAGAGCAGGAGCGAGAGGGAAGTCCACCCCGACCACTCACCTCACAGGCTGCTGCTGCTGAAGCCCACCCGCCGATCGTGGTGCCCCCCAACCCTGCTGCCCCTCAGGGGGAACGCGAAAGCCAGCGCGGCCTGGAGGACGGACGGTCGCAGATCGCCGAGGCTGACGTGGAGCAGGAGGAGGAGGGCGGGGCTGCGGAGCTGCGTAACTTGAGGTAGATGACGAGCACTAGCAGGTTGCTGCCCACGCCCGGAAGCCCCACGGAGCCAAGCAAAACACCACGCGCTCGTAGGCGCCCTCGCTGACAGGCTCGGTGAGGCTTGACTATTCCGCCCTTCCGCCAGCCGCCGCCGCGCCTCCCGGCGGACTCACACGCGCCGGCGCGCTCGGTTCTGGGCGGGGCGCAGGGCGCCCGGAGGCGTTAGATGGTTAGATGCGGCTCCGGAGCTTTTCCCCGCCCGCGGCGCGCCTCGTAACCCCGCCCCTTCCCGCTACTGTGGCCCCGCCCCGACTCGCCTTGTAGCCCCGCCCACCCCGGCGCACTGCCTAATCCCGCCCCCTGTCGGAGTCCTAACGTTGTCCGCGCACTCTTGGCCGCTTCTCCCTCCCCAACCTGTATGCCGGCTCCAAGCCCCCAGTCCTTGAGAGCCGGAAGGGAGATCGACCACGGTGGCTCCTCACTTCGCATCCCCACTGCTCCGCCAGCCCAGCAGGAAGACCTCTTGGCGTTCACCACTCACTCCTTCAGGAACATTTATGGGTTTCTGGCCCACCACGTGCTCATGAGGGGGTTACAGGAGCGACCCCTAGCCTTGGCTTCTCTCCTCCCAGGAAGCTGTTAGGAGCCACTGCCAAATGGTGTGGCACATTTAATGCAGACCCAGGCAGCACCCCAGGCCTGCTCATATTGTCCTTCGTGTCCTTCCTGGAGTAGAAATGGATACACCCAGTCACAAGGCCCTCGCTGCGGCCACCTTCCAGCTCCACACCACATCCAGCAGGTTCAGAGGTGGTCTCGGAAGCAGAACACTTCCCCTGACCTTTTATACTGTGAAAATAGATGGCAAGTTAAACACAGGTCCGGGAAATGAAAAGTCATTACAGGGCTGCGCCACTGCCTCTGCGCAAGCCACAAAAGGGCCCAAGGAGGATGCAGTCACTATCCAGACCGGCAAGCTGTCCTGGGCACCGCTGGCCTGCACAGTGTCTGCTCAAGGGCAAAGGACTGCCCTCCACGAAGGTGTATGCCTCCTCCCACCTCTATTCAAAAGATGGGCTGAGAATGAGTAGGGTCTGTGAACTCCCATTACAAGTGTTTTGGAGTTAAGGTCTAATGGTCAAGGCAGGGTGGCCCTCCATCATGGTGCATTGAGCAATAGCTGAGGGGCAGTGTACTCTGCCCTCAAAATCTTGATTTGTCATTAAGGCTTCCAGTTTGGACTTACATATGAGATTAACCTAACCACTTCTTAAAAAAAAAAAAGACTCATATAGTTTTGTATTTTATATTTATGCAACCATTTAACAAGTTCTATATATTTAATGTCGACTGTGTTTACTGTCTAGTCTAGAGCAAGATCTCAATAAATATTAGTTGAATGAATGAAGAAAGACTCATGTTTTTCCCTAAAGCATTCATTCATTCATTGGTGCTGAGTCTCTGCTCATAAACTTTACATTGTGGTGGTGTTGGGAGAACAGACAATTATCAACTAAGTACATATGTAGTGTGAAATGTGGCATTAAGAAAAATAAGGCAGGGCTTTCCTGGTAGCTCAGTGGCGAAGAATCCACCTTCCAGTGCAGGAGACAAGGGTTGGATCCCTGGTGGGGGAAGATCCCTCATGCCTCAGCAGTTAACACTGTGTGCCACAACTATGGAGCCCGTGCTTTAGAGCCTGGGAACCACAGCTACTGAGCCCTGCAACTACAGAGTAGCCCCTGCCCACATAGCAGTGAAGACCCAGCACAGCCAAAAATAAATAAATACATAAAAGTTTTTTAAAGATAAATAAGGCAGATAATTCCTAATTATCTTTAATTCCTAAAGGAAATCAGTCCTGATTTTTCACTGGAAGGACTGATACTGAAGCTGAAGTTTCAATACTTTGGCTACCTGATGTGAAGAACTCACTCATCGGGAAAGGCCCTGATGCTGGGAAAGACTGAAGGCAGGAGAAGAAGGGGATGACAGAGGATGAGATGGTTGGGTGGCATCACCAACTCGATGGACATGAGTTTGAGTAAGCTCCAAGTTGTGGTGATGGACAGGGAAGCCTGGCGAGCTGCAGTCCATGGGGTCACAAACGGACACTACTGAGTGGCTGAACTGAAGGCAGAGAAAAGGTATTTGGGAGGGAGGGAAGAGTTGTTATTTTGTATAGCATGGTTACACATAGCCACCCTGAGTATAACAGGTACAAGGTAGATGTAATGGAGTGGGTCCATGCTTGACATATTGGAGGAAAAATAAAGAAACCAGTGTGGCTGGGTGGAATGAGAGTTGCAAAATAAGGGCAGGAAGGTAAGTGAGCAGTGATTGGCTATAGGTTCTTGGCTATTTTAGTAAAATGACTTTGGCTTTAAAGTCCAAGGCAATGCCTATGTAAGAGCAATAATAGAGAAGGAAAAAAGAAATAAGCGGCTTTTGGTAAAGTTTAAGAATTTTGGTAGATTTGTTTTTATAATACTATGAATTGTTAAGGTTATCTATTATACTTGGGGTTTTCCAGATGGCACTAGTTGTAAAGGATCTGATTCCTAATGCAGAAGATAAAAGAGACACAGGTTTGATCTCCCTGGGTAGGGAAGATCCCAGGGAGAAGGAAATAGCAACCATGGAAGGAAATGGATGGTAGCATGCTTGGCTCCCTTGTCCTCCACTGTCTCCTGAGGTGAAGGTGAAGTCGCTCAGTCATGTCCGACTCTTTGTGACCCCATGGACTGTAGCCTACCAGACTCCTCCGTCTATGGGATTCTCCAGGCAAGAATACTGGAGTGGGTTGCCATTTCCTTCTCCAGGGGATCTTCCCAACTCAGGAATCAAACCCAGGTCTCCCGCGTTGGAGGCAGAAGCTTTAACCTCTGAGCCACCATGTCCATTGAGTCAGTGATGCTATCTAGCCATTTCACATCCTCTGCCCCCTCTTCCTTTTGCCTTCAGTCTTTCCCATCATGAGTGTCTTTTTCAATGAGTTGACTCTTTGCATCAGGTGGTCAAAGGATTGGAGCTTGAGCATCAATTTTTCCAATGAATATTCAGGGTTGATTTCCTTTAGGATTGACTAGTTTGATCTCCTTGCTGTCCAAGCGACTCTCAAGAGTTTTCTCCAGCACCACAGTTTGAAAGCATCAGTTCCGCACTTCGTCTCCTTAATGGTCCAATTCTCACATCCGTATAGGACTACTGGAAAAACCATAGCTTTGACAACATAGACCTTTGTCACAAAGTGACGTCTCTGCTTTTTAATTTGCTGTCTAGGTTTGTCATAGCTTTCCTTCCTGGGAGCATCTTCTAATTAAAATTTAAATAAAATTTAAAACAAAGGGTCTTTAGTTGTTAGAAAAATGCAAATCAAAACCGCAATGAAATACCACTTCAGACCTACTAGGATGGCTATTATCAAAAACTAGAAACTAAAAAAGGAAACTAAAAATCACTGAAAAAATGTGGAAGAGTTAGAACCCTGTTGAGCCACTACTGAGAACGTAAAATGGAGTAGCCACTGTGGAAACAGCTTGGCAGTTCCTCAGAAAGTTAAACACGTTTATCAATGATCTAGTAATTCTGCTCCTAGAAGTACAGCCAAAAGAACTGAAAGCAGGGACTGGAGCATGTATTTGTACACAAGTGTTCATAGCAGTATTATTCACAATAGCCAAAAGGTGGGAATAAAGCAAATGTCCATTAATGGACAAATGAATAAAAAAGGTGGTATGTACATACAATGGAATATTACTCAGTAATAGAAATAAATGAAATCCTGATACATGCTACAACATAGATGAACCTTGAAAACCTTAGGCTGAGTGAAGTAAGCCTGACACAAAAGGACAAATATTATAGATTCCACTAAGAAGTACCTAGAATAGACAAATTCATAGCAACAGAGAGCAGAGTAGCATCTACTCCCCCATCTCACTCCCCCAAAGTAGGAAAAAAGTACAGTATATGCAAATGTAACCAATTTACTGAGTGAGCTGGACTCAGTATGTTGTTTAGTTGCTAAGTCCTGTTCCAGTCTTTTTCAATCCCATGGACTCCTTTGTCCAGCACAGAGCAAGCAAAAGGTAATTTTATTCTCTTTGGTACTACTCATTTCAAATATTTTCTTTCCACCTATTCTTCACTGCCCTTGGTGGACATTTTATCAGTTCTCAAAGCCTTTCTGATCACTTTCAAGTAACATAAAGTCCAGAATATTGTAATACTGACCACATTAAAACTCACAGAAAAATCATCTGTCAACCTTCCAAAACAGAGTGTGCTGTAGCCTGGAGAACTTCTGGCAGGTGAGGAGGTGGGAGTGGAGGGAACAACAACCAGCTTCTTCCATTTCCTTAAGCACCACCTTTGATGCTGCTCGGGGCCCCTCTGGGATTCTGAGGAAAATCTTCCTTGATTGGTAAAGTTGTCATCTGATGTTGGTGCCCTCTGCTTATGCAAATTTTCAGTCTGTGTTTTTCTCTCCTGGGGTGACCTATGGACTCTCTAGAGGACCTGAGGTCACTGGAGATATTTTCCCCACAACTCTGTTAACAGCGGCAGTGCCTCTCTGTCAGCTGGAGCCTTAGTTCTCCCTCTAAGACCCTGATTAGGGTCCCCTAGACCCTCCAAGCAGACTTCTCTAATAGGGTTCCTCCCAAAGTTATGGTCACATGACTACTCTAAAAATTTTGTCTGGAGGTGTTCATTAAGGGTCTCCTCAACCTCGTAATGAACCTGCCTTCTCTTAAGCCTTCTGAAGGAGAGAATAGACTAATGTGTGAAGAATTGATTTCTCAGTGCCTCTGTACATCATCCTTCATGGGCTGTATAGCCCTTTTTTTAAAAAATGGGGGAATTCCTCAAGCCTATTGTACCATGGAACCTCTAGCGAGACAGAAAGAAGTCTATTTTAGTATCCTCCCACACTGGAGCATTAATTCATTACAACCTCTACAGTTCAAACCAGTCTTTTACAAAGTATGACAGTGTCAATGGAAACAGGCTTGGAGGGGGGAGGTTGTTTTAATTTAATTTATTTATTTTGCTGCATCGGAGTGGGATCTTTAGTCACAGCATGTGGGATCTAGATCCCTGGTCAGGAATTGAATCTGGGCCCCTTGCATTGGAAGCACCAAATCTTAGCCACTGGACTACCAGGGAAGTCCCCCCCAAAACAGGTTTTATCTGCCACTCTTGTTCAGAATCACTGATAATCCTTAGCCTTCTGTGTCATGAACATGACAGCTAAGAGGAAACTTCGACCCTTACTCAACCGAGTAATCTCTCTTCAGGGAGCAAATCTTTCCCAGGCCTGTCTAAACTTTGATCCCCAGTGAGATGAGGAAGAAGCCTTGAAGAAATTCTGGCCAATATATCTAAACCATTTCCTGTCTTAGGAAACATAAGTTAGTGAATGTAATTGAACTTTTTTTTTTTTAAGAAAATCTGGCATACCTTCAAGTTCTGAACATCAGTTCTCTTTGCACCTACAGCTGAATTTCTTCACTGAGTAAACTATTAGTCTTTCCAACATCTCCTTCCTTTTGAAAACACTTTCTGCTCTTGGTTTCTGAAATACTCCTTTCTCTTGACTCTCCTACTTCACTGGCCACTCCTACTTAGTTTCCATCCGTGGTTCTTCCTGATCACTCTGACCTCTGAACAGTGGCATGCTCAAGGTATCAGTTCAGTTCAGTTCAGTCGCTCAGTCGTGTCTGACTCTTTGCAACCCCATGAATGGTCCTCAGTTTTCTTTTTGTTTCTTCAAGGAGATCTCATCTAGTCCAATGGCTTTGAATATCACCTGAGTGCTGATGGTGGCTTCCCAGGGGTTCAGTGGTAAAGAATCCACCTACCAATGCAGGAGACGTGAGTTCAATCCCTAGGTTGGGAAGATCGCCTGGAGTAGGAAATGCCAGCCCACTTCAGTATTCTTGTCTAGAAAATTCCATGGACAGAGGAGCCTTGCAGGCTGCAGTCCATGGGGTTGCAAAGAGTTGGACATGACTGAGCAACTATACACAGCAGAGCAAGTGCTGATGATTTTTAAGCTCTCCCCTGAACCCTAGATTCTTACATCTGACTATTTAGTATCCACAATCGTTTATCTAATAGACATCTCAAACTTCACACATCCCAAACTGGACTCTTAATTCTCCCCTCAAAATCTCCTTCTCCCACTGACTTCTTCCCCAGAAGTGAGTAACTATTCTATCCTCCCAGAATCCCTGGAATTATTCTTGATTCTTCTCTTGCTATCACATTCCCATGTAACCTATCTACAAATTCTATCACATCTGTCTTCATACAGCCTGACATCTTAGCCCTACCTTCATCTAAACCACTATCATCTCTTACTTGGATTACTGAAATTGCCGCCTAGTTGGTTTTCCTGCTTCTGCTCTTTCTCTCCTTCAACTTACCTCTACTAAGCAGCTGAATGGAGAAGGAAATGTCAACCCACTCCAGTACTCTTGCCTGGGAAATTGCATGGAAGGAGGAGCACAGTGGGCTACAGTTCATGGGGTTGCAGAGTCAGACACGATTGAGCGACTAACAAGCAGTTGAAACAATCCTTTTCAATTGTGACCCAGATATCAGCATTCTACTCAATAGCAGATTAGTGATTACTGTATAGACTGTCCTTACAACAGATTTGGCTCCACCTCTGACTCTCTGATGTTATCTCCCCATCTTCTCTCCCTATACCACATCACCCCAGTCATATGACTGCTTCCTTACTTCTCAGACGTATTAAGCACAGTTTGATATCGGGACTTTATGCATGCTTTTCTTGGAATACCTTTCTACCGTTTGTCCACATGGCTTGCTACCTTACTTCTCTCTGGTTTGTGTCCAAGTGTCTTTCTATTAATGAGTCCTTTTCTGAGCTCCTTCATCCACGTCCTTTCACTTATCTCCCAACCCAACATACTTTTACTCTTTTTCTTTACCGTACTTATCACCTTCTGCCATATTACTTACTTGCTTGTTTGTGTGTCTTCTCCATCAGATTGAAAGCTCAATAAGCCCTTTTGTTCACTGTTATTTCCTCAGTGCCTAAAATAGTACCTAACGTGAAGCAGGTGTTCAGTGAATATCTGCTGAATGAATGAAAATGAGAAAGCAGGAGAATGGTAGGAAAAGTGGTCCTTCATGTGTCACTACCTATATTTTGAAAGCTTTAAAGGGAAAAGAGAAGGAACCAAAGAAATTAGGAGATTTTTTTCCTACATAAAAGTCTTATTTTGTCCTTTTAGTAGCCAGAGATGAATATTAAGGAGACAGTATTACAACTGGCGGTACCCAGCAATGCTGCTGCTGCTATGTCACTTCAGTTGTGTTGACTCTATGTGACCCCGTAGATGGCAGCCCACCAGGCTCCCCCGTCCCTGGGATTCCCCAGGCAAGAACACTGGAGTGGGTTGCCATTTCCTTCTCCAACGCATGAAGGTAAAAAGTGAAAGTGAAGTCGCTCAGTCGTGTCTGACTCTTAGCGACTCCATGGACTGCAGCCTACCAGGCTCCTCCATCCATGGGATTTTCCAGGCAAGAGTACTGGAGTGGGGTGCCATCGCCTTCTCCAGCCCAGAAATGCTACCTGATTCAATTCTGAATGCAAGGTCTTGCAGATAGTGTTAAAGATGGACTGCATCTAACTCACCTAAAGCATAGGAAGGTAGCTCATGGTGGACAAAATATTAGACAATCTCTCCTTCCCATAGTTAAATGTTGGAAAACTTGATTTAATAGCAATTGCACTAAATAGTATTAGAGTATTGGAGCTTGCAATTAGAGGAAAGGAGACAAAGAGAAAGTTTCTTCTCATTCAACTAATGATACCTTGAAAGAACTTTCCTCTCAGTCAGGAACTACCTCTTCCTCACACTGACTTGCTTTATTATTTTAATTGAAGGACAACACATAAATGAAGAAAAAGTATTTTTATTCTCTATCACTTCAAAAACTATCTTCATTTGTCATAGAGAGGTCAGATACTGAAATACATTTTTATCTTTAGAAGTTCAGGTATCCAATCAAGTATGGCTGCAAGAATGAATGTGAATTTTACTCTCCAGGGCATATCCTGCAAAATGAGGTGAAAAGAGATATAGGGGAAGAAGGTAATGCCCAGTTTCCATATTTGGCCTTTATCCATTTTTCTCTCCTTTTAGGCAGTATATACCCACCCCCACACATACATACACACAAATTTGTGGAGAAAGAAATCTCAGTTTCTTCTTTATGAAGAAAGGAGGACGTTACCAAGGTATTATGATGCAATAAGGACCATATGAAGGACACTGGTAGCATTATGAGGTCAGGAGTTCTACTGAAGTGGTTGCCTATATGAAAGGCATTAAACCTAAGTCAGTGTTTTCCCTGCTATACTCCTACCCACAGTATGGGATGTTAAGATCAAAGGAATGAGACCTAGGGCAAAAAATTGAGGCAGCAGGGAGGCATTGCAACAACTGGAAGGTTTTCCAAGTTGGCAAATTTACACTTATTTCTGGAAAAAATAGATTTCCTATGTCCTTATGGATATAGGGGAGAAAAACATATCAACACTGCACTGCAGGTTAGCAGTTTCAAGACAGCCTTGAGAGGGTTTGAAAGATTGGTTGAACACATAGCAGCCCAGAAAAGAGATGAAAGAGCTGGCTTGTTTGTCTGGAAAGAAGGTAAGATCAGTGAACATGGAGCAGTCCAATTGGGTCTGTTGATTAGAACTGGGAATACTATCAAACAGAAAGAAGATAGAATTTAATAATTTACAAATAATTTTAATAAATAAAATTTAATTACTTCTTGTAACAGGGAGAGGCAACATAGCTGAATAGCAAAGACGTTGAATGGGAGGGTGGTGTACAGTTCCTCATTTGAGGTGAAAAGAGATATAGGGGAAGAAGGTAATGCCCAGTTTCCATATTTGGCCTTTATCCATTTTTCTCTCCTTTTAGGCAGTATATACCCACCCCCACACATACATACACACAAATTTGTGGAGAAAGAAATCTCAGTTTCTTCTTTATGAAGAAAGGAGGACGTTACCAAGGTATTATGATGCAATAAGGACCATATGAAGGACACTGGTAGCATTATGAGGTCAGGAGTTCTACTGAAGTGGTTGCCTATATGAAAGGCATTAAACCTAAGTCAGTGTTTTCCCTGCTATACTCCTACCCACAGTATGGGATGTTAAGATCAAAGGAATGAGACCTAGGGCAAAAAATTGAGGCAGCAGGGAGGCATTGCAACAACTGGAAGGTTTTCCAAGTTGGCAAATTTACACTTATTTCTGGAAAAAATAGATTTCCTATGTCCTTATGGATATAGGGGAAGAAAAACATATCAACACTGCACTGCAGGTTAGCAGTTTCAAGACAGCCTTGAGAGGGTTTGAAAGATTGGTTGAACACATAGCAGCCCAGAAAAGAGATGAAAGAGCTGGCTTGTTTGTCCGGAAAGAAGGTAAGATCAGTGAACATGGAGCAGTCCAATTGGGTCTGTTGATTAGAACTGGGAATACTATCAAACAGAAAGAAGATAGAATTTAATAATTTACAAATAATTTTAATAAATAAAATTTAATTACTTCTTGTAACAGGGAGAGGCAACATAGCTGAATAGCAAAGACGTTGAATGGGAGGGTGGTGTACAGTTCCTCATCTGACTCTGTCCTTGAATAGCTAAGTGAACTTGAGGAAGCTCTTTACATTTATCTGAATGTTCAGTTCAGTTGCTCAGTCATGTCCGACTCTTTGCCACCCCATGAATCACAGCACACCAGGCCTCCGTGTCCATCCCCAACTCCCGGAGTTCACTCAGATTCACGTCCATTGAGTCAGTGATGCCATCCAGCCATCTCATTCTCTGTCATCCCCTTCTCCTGCCTCCAACCCCCCGAGCATCAGGGTCTTTTCCAAAGAGTCAACTCTTCGTATGAGGTGGACAAATTATTGGAGTTTCAGCCTCAGCATCAGTCCTTCCAATGAATACCCAGGACTGACCTCCTTTAGAATGGACTTGTTGGGTCTCCTTGCAGTCTAAGGGACTCTCAAGAGTCTTCTCCAACACCACAGTTCAAAAGCATCAATTCTTTGGCGCTCAGCTTTCTTCACAGTCCAACTCTCACATCCAAAGATGACCACTGGAAAAACCATAGCCTTGACAAAACGGACCTTTATTGGCAAAGTAATGTCTCTGCTTTTGAATATGTTATCTAGGTTGGTCATAACTTTCCTTCCAAGGAGTAAGCGTCTTTTAATTTCATGGCTGCAATCACCATCTGAAGTTATTTTGGAGCCCCCCAAAAATAAAGTCTGGCACTCTTTCCACTGTTTCCTCATCCATTTGCCATGAAGCAATGGGACCAGACGCCATGATCTTAGTTTTCTGAATGTTGAGCTTTCAGTTGTGTCAAATTCTTTGTAACCCCATGGACTGCAGACCACCAGCTCCTCTGTCCATGGACTTCTCCAGGAAAGAATACTGGAGTGGGTAGGTACTCCATTCTCCAGGAGACCTTCCAGAACCAGGGATCAAACCCAGGTTTCCTGTATTGCAGGCGGATTCTTTACCACTTGAGTGACTAGTGCATAGTGATCATTAGTAAGCCACATGAGCTACCTGCCATCACTTCACTTAAGGGTATCACAAAATCATAAAGAACTTTATAAGTAAGGCGAAGTTTCCTGCCTCACCATGATTCACTCTCTGGGCCTCTCCTCATGTCTCTAGGCTGAAATAATTTCAAGCATGCCAAGGTAAGAAGATGATAGTGAGCAGTGATCTGCCAGGATTACTAGACTCAGATACCAACACAGAACTGAATGTATAGCTCCATGGTCAAGGGGAGTGGTGTAGTGTGTAGCTTCAGATCATTGAGAATAGCACTGAAGAGTAAGGCTTAATGGTAGAGTAAAATTCTAACAGAACAAATCCTGGTGTTGTAAGGGAAGTAGTGGGGCCCACATGCTAGAGGGTCAGCATGGCCAGCCTCTTAATATGCCAGGCTGGAGTAGGAAATGGCAACTCACTCCAGTATTTTTGCCTGGGAAATCCTATGGATAGAGGAGCCTGCTAGGCTACAGTCCCTGGAGCTGCAAAGAGAAGGACATGATTGAGTGACTGAACAACAATGACAACAACAATAACAACAACATAGTCGTAAACAAGTGAAAATGTTGACTTTGGGTGTTCAAACCCAAACTAGTATTATCTGAATAGTCATGTTGACTTAAAAAAGATGCACAACCTGAGAGTTGCCAGTTAAATTTTATTAGGGGCAAAATGGGGACTGCAGTCTGGGAGACAGCACCTCAGATACCTCTGAGAGCCTGCTCCAAGAGGTAGTGGGGGAAGGTCAACATATGAGATTTGGGAGAAGTGGGAGTTCATGCAATCAAACACTTATCTTACAAAAGATTTTCTGCTAGTCACAAGGAGCTGATGTCACCATTAAGGGTTTTAGGACTTCTGTAGCTAAGAGGAGATTGCAAGGGATGGTATCATTAAATCAGTTCCTGAAAATATCTATCTGAAGACCTGTTCCACCAGTTTTCCTGGAGCTTGTGCCTGTGTGTTAAGTCACTTCAGTCTTATCATACTCTTTGTGGTCCTATGGACTAAAGCCCACCAGACTCCTCTGTCCATGGGCTTCTCCAGGCAAGAACACTAGAGTGGGTTGCCATGCCCTCCTCCAGGGGATCTTCCCGACCCAGGGATCAAACCCAAGTCTCTTACAACTCCTGCATTGGGAAGTGGGTTCTTTACCACTAGTGCCACCTAGGAACCCCTGCTCTCCACCCTGAACTCCCTTTGGGAAGTGTCAAAGGTCAGCTGCTACAGCAGCACAGATTTAATTCCAGCAAAGGCAGATGGCAAATGCCCTTGGCAACTGCCAATTTGTAGTTGATGGTATTTAAGAATTTACAAATCATTTTAATAAATGCAATTCAATTACTTCTCATAACAATTCTAAAAGGCAAATATTACTGCCATTGCTTTTTTTGTTGTTGTTTTTGTAAGTCATGTCCGACTCTTTTGTGACCCCATGGATGTCTAGTCAAAGCTATGTTTTTTCCAGTAGTCATGTATGGATGTGAGAGTTGGACCATAAAGAAAGCTAAGTGCCAAAGAGTTGATGCTTTTGAACTGTTGTGTTGGAGAAGACTCTTGAAAGTCCCTTAGACAGCAAGGAGACAACACTAGCCAATCCTAAAGGAAATCAGTCCTGAATTTTCACTGGAAGGACTGATGCTAAAGCTGAAGCTCCAGTACTTTGGCCACCTGATGCAAACAGCTGACTCATTTGAAAAGACCCTGATGCTAGGAAAGATTGAAGGCGGGAGGAGATGAAAGAGGATGAGATGGTTGGGTGACATCACCGACTTGATGGACATGAGTTCGAGTAAACTCTAGGAGTTGGTGATGGACAGGGAGGCCTGGCATGCTGCAGTCCATGGGGTCGCAAAGAGTTGGACACAACTGAGTGACTGAAATGAACTGGCCTCTAGTCTGCCAGGCTCCTTATTGCTATTAGCTCCATTATATCTGTTAACAAATGAGAGATATGTAAATTCACCTGTTCAAGTCACTCAATTCCTAAGTGTTAGAGCTGACTCAGACTTTTTATTAATAGATATGCTTTTGTTAAATGATTGAGAACTTGGCTGGGCTTTCTAAACTACTCAATAAGCTTTCATGTTTCCCTGGTCCCCTTGTCAGTTTGTTTTAACTCTGGCTGTAACTGATTTTCCAAACCCTTCACTTTTTCTGAGTCTTCAATAGGATCTCACCTTCTTTCAGTCAAGCTTCCAACATCGTAAGTGAAAGCAAAGCCAAAAGATAAGAATTCCCTCAAACTCTCTTCCACTTCCAAATTACCTGAAGCAATACCTGTCCTTTCTTCCATGCCTCCTTCCCTCCAGAGCTGTTGCTACCTTGCTGCAACAACTGTAAAATCCTCCTTTCCCACTGGTTTTGTCCTCTAAAACTAAAATTATGATGACAGTCCTTACCTTGACTTTCTCTTCCTTTTAAGCTTGTATGTTTTTCCTTTGCTTCTCTGCTAAATTTCCCCATAGTGTCACCGCTTCATTTTCAATCAAGCATGGCTTGCTTCATCACTTTGCTGAAAAATCCTCTTACCAAGGTATTCGATCACCTAATATGCTTGCCAAATTCAACAACTTGTTTATATTTTCCAGCTTCTTGGCCATTTCACTGCATAAACAGTTAGCTGCTACTGCTTCTAGAAATTATCTTCTGTGTCACTCATTAACATCACTCTCCTCTTATTGTTTCCTCTTCTCATTCTTTCTTTGCCTCTTTTTTTCTTGAGCGTTGCCTGCATTGTCTCTTGGTCTTACAGTATAGACATCAACCACCTAGTCTGCTAAGCCAGGTGTCTTGGCATAAACTTTGACTCTTTATTTCATGGCATCTCAGTCGGGTTATTACAACAGCTTCTTTATATAATGGTCTTCTTGTCAAGAGTGATTCCTTTCTGTATAGTTTTGCTGGGAGATTTTCCTTTAAAAATCTGTTTAGCATTTCCACATTCCTAGTATATTAGAGCACCCTGAAAATCCATATAATTATGGCATCATCCCCTAACCTACTCCAGTTGTAGCTCCTTGGAATTGCCCTGCTTGCACCTTCTGTCTTAACATGAACTTCTCAGCATTTCCAAACCTGGCCTACTGTTAATGACTCTGATTTTGCACGTGTCATCCCTGCAATGTGGTGTACATTTCCTCCCTTTGGAGGGTCTATGAATACTTTCTCATTTTTCAAGATCCAAATCAAACATCACTTCTTTACAAAAACTTTCAAACTTTTCCTGAGCAAAGCCATCTTTAGAAATTTTGATGCACTTTATTGCATCTCAAGGAATTACCTGACAATCTTAACTTGTTGAAATTGATATACAGGTGTGTATTTCCGCCCTTTCTTTCCAGCATTGGACTCTGAGTGCTTTGAAGAATTGGTAACCTCAGGGTTAGCCCAGAGTCTGAAGCCAGGAAGCACTCTTTAAATGTGTGCTAAACAAATAAACCTCGCTTAAATCTACATGCTTGCAATTACAAAGCCACACTGAAAATCTTTTTCCCTAGCATATATGTTTATCAGTTCAGTTCAGTTCAGTTGCTCAGTCACGTCCAACTCTGCCATCACCACCTCTCGGAGTTCACTCAGATTCACCTCCATCGAGTCCGTGATGCCATCCAGCCATCTCATCCTCTGTTGTCCCCTTCTCCTCCTGCTCCCTCTCTCTCCCAGCATCAGCGTCTTTTCCAGTGAGTCAACTCTTCACATGAGGTGGCCAAAGTATTGGAGTTTCAGCTTCAGCATCATTCCTTCCAAAGAACACCCAGGGCTGATCTCCTTTAGGATGGACTGGTTGGATCTCCTTGCAGTCTGAGGGAATCTCAAGAGTCTTCTCCAATGCCACAGTTCAAAAGCATCAATTCTTTGGCACTCAGCTTTCTTCACAGTCCAACTCTCGCATCCATACATGACCACTGGAAAGACTATAGCCTTGACTAGACCGACCTTTGTTGGCAAAGTAATATCTCTGCTTTTGAGTATGCTATCTAGGTTGGTCATAACTTTTCTTCCAAGGAGTAAGCGTCTTTTAATTTCATGGCTGCAGTCACCATCTGCAGTG
>SJYC01146859.1:0-10299 GCA_006408675.1 Madoqua kirkii | reverse complement strand
TGGGTTCGATCCCTGAGTCAGGAAGATCCCCTTGGAGAAGGAAATGGCAACCCACTCCAGTATTCTTGCCTGGGGAATCCCATGGGCAGAGGAGCTTGGTGGGCTACAGTCCACAGGGTCGCAAAGAATCAGACACGACTGAGCAACTTCACTTCACTTCACTCTAACTAAAGTGCAATGTACTGGTGACTATAGTTAATAGTTATATATGTGTATGTATGTATATTAGATTTTATCAAAACTAAGTACTGCTAGATAAATTACCTTTATGACTGGGACTAAACTGAAAGATTGAGAAGGGAGAAATGTAATCTGAATTTCGACCAGACTGCTAATACTGGCAGACATTCACTTCTGTTGCTTAGTTGCTTAGTTGCGTCTGACTCTTTTGAGATACCACGGACTGTAGCCCACCAGGCCCCTCTGTCCATTGGAATTCCGAGGCAAGAATACTGGAGTGGTTTTTCATTTCCTTCTCTAGGTGATCTTCCCAACCCTAGAGATTGAACCTGTGTTTCCTCCCTGGCAGGTGGATTCTTTATTAGTGAGCCACTTGGGAAGCCCCAAATCGGGTCTACCTCTCACCATAAGCAAGATAGGCAAGACGCTGAGAACTAGAGAGAACGTTTCTTAACGGCACTGTTGTTTACCTCAAAACTTTATCAAGTATATTGTAGGAGTTCATCTGTGCAATATTGCTCTTAAATCTTCTTGTTAATTACCCAATACACTTAAAATCATCTGAGGAAAGAAAAGTCTTACATTCCGTATCCAGTGGCATTTAGAATGAGACATCTATCTGTACTAGTTGGTATGAATTTAAAACAGCTACGCTATGCAGAGTACATCATGAGAAACGCTGGACTGGGAGAAGCACAGCTGGAATCAAGATTGCCAGGAGAAATATCAATAACCTCAGATATGCAGATGATACCACCCTTATGGCAGAAAGTGGAGAGGAGCTAAAGGGCCTCTTGATGAAGGTGAGAGAGGAGAGTGAAAAAGTTGGCTTACAGCTCAACATTCAGAAAATGAAGATCATGGCATCTGGTCCCATCACTTCATGGGAAATAGATGGGGAAACAGTGGAAACAGTGTCAGACTTTATTTTGGGGGGGCTCCAAAATCACTGCAGATGGTGATTACAGCCATGAAATTAAAAAACACTTACTCCTTGGAAGAAAAGTTATGACCAACCTAGATAGCATATTCAAAAGCAGAGACATTACTTTGCCGACTAAGGTCCATCTAGTCGAGGCTATGGTTTGTCCTGTGATCAGGTATGGATGTGAGTTGGACTGTGAAGAAGGCTGAGCACCGAAGAATTGATGCTTTTGAACTGTGGTGTTGGAGAAGACTCTTGGGAATCCCTTGGACTGCAAGGAAATCCAACCAGTCCATTCTGAAGGAGATCAGCCCTGGGATTTCTTTGGAAGGAATGATGCTAAAGTTGAAACTCCAGTACTTTGGCTACCTCATGTGAAGAGATGACTCATTGGAAAAGACTCTGATGCTGGAGGGATGAGGGGCAGGAGGAGAAGGGAACGACCGAGGATGAGATGGCTGGATAGCATCACGGACTCGATGGACGTGAGTCTGAGTGAACTCCGAGAGAGTGATGAACAGGGAGGCCTGGCGTGCTGCGATTCAGGGGTTGCAAAGAGTCGGACACTACTGAGCGACTGAACTGAACTGAACTGAAGCTATTTGGATCTCTCATGCGAATTTCAAACTTAATATTACCAGGATTGAATGGTTTATTTTTCTCAAGAAATATGACTCTTACTCGTTTGCCCCTGTTTTGGTAAATAGTACCAGTATCTGTTCAGTTTTGAAATCAGAAACCTGAGTGTCATTCTAGAGCAAAGTTTCTCAGCCTTGATGCTGTTGACATTTGGGGCTCGATGATTCTTTGTTCCGTCTGTATGTGTATTCTATGTGTATGTGTGTGAGGCCAGGAATGGGGGCGGGCTATCTTGTGCCCTGCAGAAAATTTAGTGGCATCTCTGGCTTTTACCCACTAGATGTCAGTAGCATCCTCATCCCTCATTGTAACAATCAAAAATGTCTGCATACATTGCCAAATAGCCTATGAGAGAGGCAGGGCAAACTCTCCCAATAACAACCATTACTCTAGAATCCAGCTTGTCCTTCACTCACAAATTCTGTGCCCCAAACTTACAAGCTATTAGCAAGTCTTTGCAATTCTACTTCCAGCCATATCTCACCATCTCAGTGATCTCTCTTTGGTGCTGTGTGTGTATGTGTGTATGAGTTGCTCAGTCATGTCTGACTCTTTGTGACCCCATGGACTGTAGCCCCCCAGGCTTCCTGTCCATTGAATTCTGGACTGGATTCCAGGAGTTGGTGTAGATCTTCCCTACTCAGGAATTAAACTCAGGTCTCCTGCATTGCAGGCAGGTTATTTACCATCAGTGTCTATACCACTTATCATCCAGCTGAGGACACTTTCAAGAATGAAAGGAGTTGTTATTAATAATTAAGTGGACAAAATAGCTGGGCTTCCCAGGTGGCTCAGTGGTAAAGAATCCACCTGCCAATACAGGAGATGTGAGTTCATCCTTGGGTCGGGAAGATCCTCTGGAGGAGGGAATGGCAACTCATTCAGTATGCTTGCCTGGGAAATCCCATGGACAGAGAAGCCTGGCGGGCTACAGTTCATGCGGTAGCAAAGAGTCAGACAGGATTGAGCAACTGAGCACACACTCACAGAGAAAAGAGGCATAAATGTATCTTGACCTAAGCCTCCACATCTGAAACCTGAATTAAATGCTCAAACCCCTCACTAACTTTATAATTTTCATCCTTGTCTCCTCATAGCAACCAGGGTCTTTCAAATGCTCTAGTGATAGCTTACCATCATGCTTAGAATAAAATACAAACTTCTAACTCTTAACTTGGCCCTCCTTCCTCTCTGATCTCACCTCATGATAACTTTCCCCAGTCCTCACTACACTTCATATCACTGACCTTTAAAGAATGCACCAAGCTCTTTCCTGCCTTAGCATTTGTGTGTTTGTCAGCCTCTATCTAAAAGCTCATCTCTAGCTTTAGCATATGCCTTACTCCTTTTGCTTATCAGATCTCAGCTTTGTTGCTTTTTACTTGTCCTTAGAAAGGGATTTCCTCAGGTCCACCTTCACCCACCAGCACAGGATAATTCTGTTAATATCACATCTCCCTATTGATTTCCTTCTGAGCATTTATCTCACTCTAAACTTAGTGATTCTCACATTGTTACTAAGATATGACCTACTTACAGTAAAGCACAGAAAGCGTACTGTTCTTAAGTGTATAACTCAATACATTTGGACATATGTAAACATACCTGTAGGTATCAACTAGATCAAGACAGAGACTATCTCTGCCATTCCAGAATGTTCTCATGCCCTGTTACACAGATAACCACTAATCCAATGTCCATCTCTAGTAATTAGTCTTGCCTGTCATAGCCCATAAATATTTTGTTCACTTGATTTTCTGTTTATGTTATTTGAATATAAACTACCAGAAGAAGGGGTCTTGGCCACCTAGTTTTCCATTCTATGACCACTGTCTAGCTCAGCTCTGACACATAAGTGCTTAATATATATTTGTGTCTAACTCCTTGTTGTCCTGTAACTCAATAGCTATGCCCCAGTGAATCACGAAATTTGTCAAAATCAACATTCAGTCAATGGCGTGGTTTGTCTACATGTGTGTTTACAGTGTCAAATAGTCAACAATTGTTCTTCATAATGATTGTAATTATTATGCCCATTTAATATATGGGAAAGTAGAAAGTCAAAATATTAAGTTACTAGTATGGCTCACAAAAAATCAATAATTAACAAAGCTCAGTTCAGCTTAGTCACTTGGTCATGTCTGACTCTTTTCGACCCCATAAATCTCAGCACGCCAGGCCTTCCTGTCCATCACCAACTCCCGGAATCTACCCAAACCCATGTCCATTGAGTCGGTGATGCCATCCAACCATCTCATCCTCTGTCATCCTCTTCTCCTCCTGCCCTCAACATTTCCCAGCATCAGGGTCTTTTCAAATGAGTCAGCTCTTAGCATTAGCATGTCCAAAGTACTGGGGTTTCAGCTTCAACGTCAGTCCTACCAGTGAACACCATGGACTCATCTCCTTTAGGATGGACTGGTTGGATCTCCTTGCAGTCTAAGGGACTCTCAAGAGTCTTTCCCAAACAACAGTTTATTTTTTTAAATTTTTTACTTTATTTATTTATTTATTTTTTAATACTTTGTTCTACGTTACAATACTGTATTGGTTTTGCAATACACTGACATGAATCAGCCACAAAGCATCAATTCTTTGGCACTCAGCTTTCTTCACAGTCCAACTCTCACATCCATACATGACCACTGGAAAAACCATAGCCTTGATTAAATGGACTTTTGTTCACAAAGTAATGTCTCTGCTTTTTAATATGCTCTCTAGTTTGGTATAACTTTACTTCCAAGGAGTAAGCATCTTTTAATTTCATGGCTGCAGTCACCATCTGCAGTGATTTTGGAGCCCCAAAAAATAAAGTCTGACACTTTCCTCATCTATTTCCCATGAAGTGATGAGACCGGATGCCATGATCTTTGTTTCTGAATGTTGAGCTTTAAGCTAACTTTTTCACTCTCCTCCTTCATTTTCATCAAGAGGCTCTTTAGTTCTTCACTTTCTGCCATAAGGGTGGTGTCATCTGCAAATCTAAGGTTACTGATATTTTCCCAGCATTCTTGAATCCAACTTGTGCTTCCTCCAGCCCAGCGTTTCTCATGATGTACTCTGCATGTAAGTTAAATAAGCAGGGTGACAATATACAGCCTTGATGTACTCCTTTTGCTATCTGGAACCAGTCTCTTGTTCTATGCCCAGTTCTGTTGCTTCCTGACCTGCATACATACAGCTAGAGTCCAGATTTTTTTTTTTTTACTTTGTCTAGCACCCACTCCAGTACTCTTGCCTGGAGAATCCCAGGGATGGGGCAGCCTGGCTGGCTTCCAACTATGGGGCTGCACAGAGTCGGACACAACTGAAGTGAGTTAGCAGCAGCAGTAGCGTGTGACAGGTTAGTGATAAAAATTCAGGAAAAGTCAGATGTTATCCAAGACTTTAGGAAACTTGACATTTGTAAAAATTATTTCAAGAAGAGAGATTTTAGAAGAGATAGTGAAAAACAGATGGAGCCTTTCAACAATCACAGAACAACTGCAAATGGTAATGAGAAAGAGGGAAGTTACACAAATAATGACAGTAGATACGAAGAACACTATTGAATAGGTTCTGCATGTAAAGGATTGGGATAAACTGTGAAAAATAATGCATTACAAGGGTGTAGGGGTAGGAGAATTCTGGGAACCGAGGAACCTGCAGGTAGGTTGTTACCACACCACTTCCAGTAATAGTCACTTTGCTGAGACCTAAGAAGAGTAAGGGCCAAGTGAGGGCTCAGGATCTGTGGGATTTCCACTGAAAGGTGGTATGGAGACCTGTCTTTCATGTGTTGAATGAATTCACCTCTCTTTCCCTTAACATGTATCAGAACTTTATTATGACCTGAACTCTCATCACATACTCCTGTTCCCATTCTTCTTTCTTTCACAGGAGCTCCCTCCAGCCTCAGGAAGTTTCTTGCAATTCTACATCTGTCTTGGGGTCTGCTTCTTAGAGAAGCCAAAATGAAACACCCTCACTTTACACCATATGTAAAAATATGCTGAGATGAACTAACAACATAATGAAAGACTAATATAATTTTGGTGAGAAAAACAAAACAAAACAAAACAAAAGAAGGCATGCTCTTTGCTCACTTTTATCATCTACCAAATATTAGTTTGAGGAAATACTCCTGTTAGTAAAACTTCTTCCTAATAGGAAAGACATAATTCACTTTCTTACTTTTATATTCCTGAACAAGATTTCTAAAATAATTGAAATAAAATCTATGGGGGAGATACTAAATACCAAAGTAAACTGTTTCTTTCTGACTCTGTAATATTCTAGCCAAGAGCTTAGTTATGTTCCCATGGAAAGTTCTTTAAACTTTAGAAGTTTTTATAGGTTGAAATAAGGAACTAGATAGGGCTTCCCAGGTGGCTCAGTGGTAAAGAATCCACCTGCTAGTGCAGGAGACATGGGTTCAATCCTGGGATGGGAAGATCCCCTGGAGGAGGGCGTGGCAACCCACTCCAGTATTCTTGCCTGGAGAATCCCCATGGACAGAGGAGCCCAGTGGGCTACAACGCATGAGATCACAAAGAGTCAGATATGACTTAACAACTAAACCATCACCACCAGGAAATAAATTAGAAAATAGAAAAAGCAACTAAAAATGCAGTATAGTCCTTTGAATTTTCTGACGAAGTTCTTGTGCTTTGTTACAATGCAGATGCAGTTGATTATGACAAGTTTTACAAGATGGTACAGGAACTCTTTGGTCCAGAAGTTAAGAGTCAAGATGTGAAATGCTTTTATAGGAAGCTCTGCAACAACCCAGATGCATCTATAGACTGGTGTGAGGTATCCACTTTTCTTGTTTATAATATGAAATCCTGGTGTTATTTTCCCTTGTTCAGCAAAAAAAAGGGGGAGAGGAGGTTAACCAGAGTGTGCCTGTGGCATGTTTTAATGCCTATATCCATTAAAGGCAAGGCACTGCCCATAATTAAAAGTGAGTAAGGCAGGCAGGTGGGCTGCAGGCCATGGGGTCGCTAAGAGTCAGACACGACCGAGAGTCTTCACTTTCACTTTTCACTTTCATGCATTGGAGAAGGAAATGGCAACCCACTCCAATGTTCTTGCTTGGAGAATCCCAGGGACGGGGGAACCTGGTGGGCTGCCGTCCATGGGGTCACACAGAGTCGGACACGACTGAAGCAACTTAGCAGCAGCAGCAGAAGGCAGACAGAGTAAGGTTTTCATTACATTCTAAATGAGATATTCTTTTTCAGTAGTGTCAATGTATATAAATTTCCATATATCCATATTTTTAAGAGAAGAATGAGGTTGACCAGCTCTTATGTTTTCTGAGACATTTTCTTATCAATCCAGTATTGACTCCAGTATTGACCCCTTAGATATCATTCTGTGTTATTGGAAGAACATATGTGAGGAAGCATATTTGATTGCAAAGTAATCTGTGAACTATGGAAAAAGAGGGGAAACTCTTCATTCCTCATTTAAAACTCACAGAAGACTGCATTCTATTGATTTGTTTATAAATCTAAAAGGATTTGAGGTAACTTGGAATTGAAAAAACTTCACACAGAGTCATCAAAATGATCTCTTAAATTATTTGGCTGTCTCTGAAAAATCAGTAGATATAGTAGAAAAAGAAATAGCAAGGATTTAATGATTTGACTATCACATTTTAAAAAGTAGTAAATATGTGTATATAGAATTTTGCATCAAAGATTTAGAAGAGATATATCTTCTCAATTATATACAGGGCCATCACAAAATTGACTATGTGGAAAGCTAAAAATAATATTTCAATTGATTCCAATTTGATAAAATTAGAAACCAATAGTAAATGATAGCTCAGATCCTCAAAGTCAAAGAAATAAATTCATCAATTAATTTTGGGGAAAAAATTGCAAACAGAAAAGCATTTCTATTAAGCCTTTAAGGAACACAAAATCCCCGAACTGAAAGTGAGCAAGAGCCTGCAGGATCTTCCCAGAAGGTCTGGGACAATACAGACTGCTCTGTGTCCCTGCTTGTTGTTGATTGGGAAAAGCAGCCTTAGAAATATACTATGACTCCCTAGGCTCTCCATGTACAGCAAAGGACAGGCCCTAGCAGTTAATGTTTGGGGAAGTAAAGAATGAAGAAACAAAGACAGGAGAGTCACACAGGAAAGTACCTATTACTTGAGCAGTTATGGCTATAGCTTAAAGAGATAAACATAACGGATCTATCACAAAGACCCCAGGTTCCGTTTTAAAGACATAACCCTAAGTATGAAGCATGTACCTAACTTTTGCAGATATTAAAATACCCACCAGGTTGACTGCAACTTTAACCGAAAGTTCACTGCATCAGTATGCCCCTGGCATGCAGCCCCCAGACTAGTTAGAACCAGAAAACTGAAAATGGAGATTCCAACACATCAGCTAATCAGGGAATTTGAGCACAAATTGATTTTGATTGTGAGCACAAGCTGATCACATACCCTGATTCTCTGCATCTGACTTATTTCACTTAGCATATACTATCAAGGTCCAGCATGTTAATGCAAACAGCAGGATTTCCTTTTATCTAACCTAACAACTCAAACTCATGTTCATTGAATCAGTGATGCCATCGAACCATCTTATTCTCTGTCATCCCCTTCTCCTCCTGCTTTCAATCTTTCCCAGCATCAGGGTCTTTTCTAAGGAGTCAGTTCATTGCATCAGGTGACCAAAATATTGGAGCTTCAGCTTCAGCAATTCCAGTGAATATTCAGGACTGATTTTCTTTAGGATTGACTGGTGCTCAGCTTTCTTTATGGTCCAACTCTCACATCCAAAAATGATCACGATATATGGGTAGGCCAAAAACTTCCCTTGGCCTTTATTATAAAAATAAAAGACACATTTTTCATTTTTCACCAAGAACCTTATTGAACAATGTATTCAACGCTTTGTTCCACTGCCTTCAGCAATTTTTCAGGCAACTTTATAATTCCGTCTTCTCAAAACTTCTCACCTTTTTGAGCAAAGAACTGCTCCAGGTACCTTTTCCAGTCTTCAGGGGAATTGAAACTTTTCCGATTAAGAGAATTTTGTGAAGACTGAAATAAATGGACATCTGAAGGTGCAGTGTCTGGTGAATATGGTGGATGAATCAGAACTACCCAGCCAAGCTGTAACAGTTTTTGCCTGGTCATCAAAGAAATATGAGGTCTTGTATTATCCTGATGGAAGATTATGCACTTTTTGTTGACTAATTCCTGACACTTTCCATTGAGTGCTGCTTTTAGCTGGTCTAATTGTAAGTGGTACTTATTTTAATTAATCCTGTGGTTTTCTGGAAGGAGCTCATAATAGAGGGGTTCCTTCCAGTCTCACCATGTACACTACATCACCTTCTTTGGATGAGGACCGGCCTTTGGTGTGGTTGGTGTCATTTCACTTGCCCCATGATCTTTTATATTCCATATTATTATACAGTATCCACTTTTCATTGCCTGTCATAATTCTTTTTTCAAAAAATGGAAAGTTTTCATCACATTTCAGTAGAGAACTGCATGCAGAAATATGGTCAAGAAGGTTTTGTTCGTTTAATTTATGTGGAACCCAAACATCAAAGTGATTAACATAACCAGGCTGGTGCCAGTGACTTTCAATGCTCGATTTGGATGTTTTGAGTATATTGGCTATCTCCTGCATGGTATAGCATTACCTTTTCTCAGTGAGTGTCTTAACTGGATTGCCATCAACCATTCTACCTGACCACAGAGTACTGTCTAGTGTGAAACCTCCAGCATGAAACTTCATAAACCACTTTTGACATGTTTCATCAGTCACAGCACCTGCTCCATACAGAGGACAAACCTTTTTTTTTTCCTTCCCTGCATTGCAACTATGTTTTAACATTCCTTGAAATAATGAAGCATAATATGCCAAAATGTTGCTTTTTTTCTTTATTCAATATTAAAAATGGCTACATAAAAATTCACCAATTTGATGTTTTTTTAAAAAAAAATGTATGCTGATATGACAGCTCTGACAATCTAATAAAATTGGCTTTTTATTTTTTTTTACATTTTGAAAAAATCCAATTTATCACAGCCAGGTTCTCAGGGTTCATTGCACACTTAAAACTGCCTTGAATGCATTTTGTATATTCAGTTCAGACACAACTGGTGTGCTGTATGATTCATGGGGTCACAAAGAGTGGGACACAACTGAGCGACTTAACTGAACTGATTGTCATTTCACATTATTATCTGAAAATTATCTCACATGACTATCTGAAGTTAAATAGCCGGCTAATATTGGTATTTGTGTTGTATTTTGCACAAATAACTTATTGTATTGAATTGCATTTATAAAAGGGGATGTGATAGGCAGAATGCTAAAGATGTCCCCCATGCCAACCACTGGCCCCAAGATTCTTGTCCTGTGGTCATCCAATAAAACATCAAAGTAATTTAGGTACTGCTGTGAAGGGACTTTGCAGATGCAATTACGATGACTAATTCAGTTCAGTTCAGTCTCTCAGTCATGTCCGACTCTTTGCAACCCCATGAATCGCAGCACACCAGGCCTCTCTGTCCATCACCAACTCCTGGA
>SJYC01146858.1:0-19029 GCA_006408675.1 Madoqua kirkii | reverse complement strand
TTGACCACTTCCAATTTGCCTTGATTCATGGACCTGACATTCTAGGTTCCTATGCAATATTGCTAATGATGACTAATTAGTTACCTTAAAATAGACTATTCTGGGTGGACCCAGTGTAATCACAGGAGTCCTTAAAAAGGGAAGAAGAAGGCAGAAGAAGATTCTAAGTGTGAAGGATCTGAAGAACCATTGCTGGTGCTGAGATGTGGGGGCCCTAAGCAGCAGGACTGAAAAGAGGCCTCTGAAAGGTAGGGGCAGCCCCACCTGACAGTGAGCAAGGACACGAGGACCTTGGGCCTTCCTTTCAGCATGCTCTCAATCCTTCAAAGGGAATTAGATGCTGCGTGCAGAATAGTTTGTACTCATGGAAAGTTAATAGCAATTTCTGAAAAGTAATAAATTTCTTAATCTTTTAATGAATATTGCTTTTTCTGATGGAAAGAAAAATGGAAAAATACAAAAGAGTCTTTGATACTCTTGGTCTTCCCAAGGAATAAAACCTAATTGTAGGAAATTATTAAGGCAGTTCATAGATGTTGTAAGGTTTGGATGTGGGAGAATGTAAAGGAGGAAGTAGTTACATTTGTGAAACAACTGATGGAAAGGCATGTAAACACATAATGCTAAGCCATTATCTACATCAAAATAAACAAATGTTATAACAGACTGAGTGGTCCCTCACGGACAGCTTCTTAGAAAGGTACGCTCCCAGGCCTACAAGTCAGAACTGCACTTGAGTAAGAGCCAGTGGTTCATATCCACACTTGAGTTTCAGAAGCTCATTCTGCTCATTTATTAACAAGACCAACTAGTCTTAAGTTTATGAGAAATACAGTGTGTCATTAACTTCTAAGAACTGTATCTTTGCTTATCATAAGACAACTGAAAAAATAGCTATCTTATGCTTCACATTCCTTGGAATTACACAATCTTGACAATTTATTCACAAATAAAAAGCACTTTATTTCTGCAAGATATTCTTTTTATAGTAATCGATTAATGCAATTCCTGGAGGGTAGGATTTGGACAGTAAAATTCCAAAGTGAGTGAAAATGTTAGTTTCTCAATTGTGTCCAACTCTTTGCCACCCCATAGACTGTAGCCCGCCAGGTTCCTGTCTATGGAATTCTTCAGAAAGAATACTGGAATGGGTAACCATTCCCTTCTCCAGGGGATATTCCTGACCCAGGGATCAAACTTGGGTTTCCTGAACTGCAGGCAGATTCTTAATTGCCTGAGCCACCAGGGAAGCCCACCCCCACCCCCACCAATAAAGAAATGAAAAGTTTTGTTCAGGAAGATTTATGGGAAATGGGTAGGAGTTATGGGAGAGTGGCAAAATTCAGCATCAGGATTCTCAGTTGAGCACTGAGACCTGTCTGATGAAGACTGATTTGATTTCCAAGCAAGTGCCAGCTCCTAATTGAACTGTCAGTCTGAGCAAGGACATCAGCCTAGGACATCAGTTTATCCATTGGAAAGGAAAATCTATAACTGTTCAAAACTCATGCTCATCAGCATGCAGCATGCTGAATAGTATTAAACCGCCTTCTGATATTTATATCAGAACTTCGTATTTATAAAGCAATGTGTTGATTGTTAATTCAAAGTAAGCCTTCCGATTCAACTGACATTAAATCTCTTACTCTACAGCCATTTCTGAGATACCACGAGTGTTTACCTGTGTTGTTTGGATTTTCAGATCTTTGGCTACTTTTCCTCTGAAGAAGATTCTCTTATTAACCAAATGGATGAAGAAAATTTGGTTTTCCTCGTTTCTAGAAAACAGCGAGTTGTAATTTCAGGTGATAGTTTAATTTCCCTAACAAATTAATGTTGGTTTTAATATTTTCTCAAAAATAAATAGTGGGAATACAACATTTCCATTGAACCGTTTTCCATCTTATTTGCTTGATCAGTAATTTATAACAAGAGAGGGGAGTGACACTTTCAAATGCAGTATCAGAAGAAACTTGCAGTTGAATTGGAAATATTATTGTTGCTCTGAAGGACACTAAGTAGGGAATATAAGGAGGGAAAATTCCCATTTTTCAGAAATGGCTCAGATCTCAAATTAAATGTCTCCACAATGTCACCTCAATAATGTGTGCTCCAGTACCAAATAGATCAATCACATTTTAAAAAACATATATTCTTAAAATTGAATTTTCAAGTTTTCACTTATTAGAACTCTTCCCAAGCTCCCATCCTTGATTATCTTATGGAGGTTAGCCTTAACACCTCTCAAACTGTGAATCTGGGTCCATAACAGAGGAGTGTTAGCTCAGTTTGAGGTCTCCAGTTTAGATATGTCATTTGCTTTAAAATTTGAGCCTGGGTCCCATGAACTCATTTCCCTGTCCACTACTGAAGCCATGGGTTTTCTTTCTTTTCTTCCCTCCAGGGAGGGAGAAGTGGAAAGGAATCCTCCAGAATCTGTCTCTGTCCTCAAGCATTTCATCTCAAATTCTGAGATGAAGGGCATAGTCTAGATCAAATCTGGTGTTCTTTAAAAAAAAAAAAAAACCAAAAAACCCTGAACTTACTTCAGTCCTTTGTGAACAAAACCCACCCTGGTTTTTGACCCTTCCTTAGCCCAGCTATAGAGCTCACCAGAGCCTAATTCTGGGCTTCTCCATGGGAACTGTCATCAGAGACCGGAAGCCAGGGGCAGCGGTGACGCTGCTGTCATCACTACTGAGGAGGGCCAGTGGCCGGGGAGATGTGTTCCTGGCTTTCTAAATTAGAATTTCAAAAGCATCTTTACAGATGGCTATTGAGTTCTATAACTTGTTTATTCACTCAACAAATATTTGTTAAGGTCTACTTTGTAAGCCAGGCTTTCCTAGAGGCTCAGTGCTAAAGAATCTGCCTGCCAATTCAGAAGACGCGGGTTCGATCCCTGGGTCGAGAAGATCCCCTGGAGAAGGAAATGACAACCCACTCCAGTATTGCTGCCTGAAGAATTCCATGGACAGAGACACCTAGGGGGCTGGCTACAATCCGTAGGGTTGCAAAAGAGCTGGACATGACTTAGTGATTAAACAACTTTTTGAACTAGGTGACTTTCTAAGTGCTGGGAACACAGTGGTGAACAATCATAAATCCCTGACCTCATGGAATCTATATTCTAATAGGGGAAGAGACAGACAATTAAAAAAAAAGTGAGTAAATTAAGCATTACAGAAAAAAATAATAAAGTGAGCGGACTGTGGAGAAAAATAAAGCAGGGGTGTGGGAGGAAGTTGGTGTGGACATGCGAACATGTGTTGGGGCTTTAAACAGGGTAGCTGGGAAAGACCTGGAGGAGAGATGAGAGTAAAGCACACACTCCAGGCTGGAGCGGAGCGGAGGCGGAGGGGAACAGCAGAAGCGGGGGAGGTTCGCGCAGCCTCAGCGGTGAGGGCACTGACGTCCAGGGCCTTGCGGCCACGCTAAAGACTTCTGAGACAAAGCTGTGAGAGGGCCTGGCCTGAGTTACACTTCAACAAACATTCTGGCTTCTGTGACTAAAGTGGTCTACAGTGAGGAAGAAATGGAAGCAGAAATCATGATGGTGGCTTGGCATAAAATATTCTCAATAGCTTTTGTGTGTTTTCTTTTTTTTTTCATATTGACCCCTCCAAGGAGTCTTTTGGAACTTTTTTCCTAATTGCAGGAAAATCCTGCAGGAAAATTTTCCTGCAGGAAAATCCAGCCCCAACTCCCTCTCAACCTCATTCCCCCAACCTTCTGACATTTTAATACCTCAGATACTGTGTCTCTGCCTAGGCACTGTATGTATATCCGAACTTTGACACAGAGAGTAAGAGTTGTTTACAGCCTTGCCCACCAAGAACCAATTTGTACCCCTTTGGAGTAAATAATTTCTCTGTTGAGAATGTGTGGGTTAGGCAGATAATACTGGAGTATGAAATTTGTTCCCTTGCTTTTCCTCTCTGAACATTTGCAATTATAAAAACTTGATTTAAATCATCCTGGAAAGAGGCTCAATATGTGTGGCTTTATCATTCAGCACATAGGCGAAGAAACATGAAAGTGTTTTCTCCAAAATGCATAAAGTAAAAAAAAAAAGAAAGCCTAAAACAGTATTAAGGCAGTTTCATTTTTTTGTACTGGAAAGCCTGAGATAGTATTAAACTTTCATTCTTTGTAAATCATATGGTGACAGTTCAAAGAAAGAATTCCTGAATGTGAAGATCGTTAAATAGAAATAATTCTAAAAGACATTTGGAAAACTCATTCTCTGAAATGTGCACTTGGAGGTGGGGCTAGGTTGTGATCTTAACAACTTCTATGGGAAGTCATGGACCACGTTTAGTTGGAAGCATTAAAAAGTCAGATTAGTATCTCTAAGGATAATTAAAAAGTGATAGTTGCTCGTTTTTTTTGGTTTTATTCTACTTTAGTTTTAAAGTAACTAGAGCCTTTCTAGCTTAACGTTGGTTGTTTCCTTTTTCTTTTCTGATTAAAACTCTAACAAGTGACTTTTAGGGTCTTTACTGCTTGGAGCTGAAATGAGTGTGTGCCATTCACAGGGAGTAGAAGACGGGACGTGATTAAGTGCATTGTCAAGATTCCTCAGTTGGATTTACTAATAACAGCTTCTCAGAAAGGAATGATAACAGTCTTCAATAGCCAGGTAATTTGAGAGCTTGGTTTCCTTCCTCTGCCCTACCCTTCTCTTTTGTTTTGTCTATGCATTAAGCCTGTGTATCAGATGCGGCAGAAACCATAATCATATTTAAGAATTGTTCCAAGAAACAAAGCCAAGAATTATTAAAACAAGAAGCTTGCTCAACCCCAGAGCAGCTCTTGAGAATTTAGTAACCACATTTGTCATGTTCCTCGGGGCACCCTATTGAACCACGCACATGAACACAATTAAAGGATGCCCTTAGATAATTTCTCAAATAAAATGATAAAAACTCACAAGTCAAGTGATTTTGTCATAATACTACCAAGTAATAAAAGGTTCCAACAAGAAACCTTGTGCTTGAGGTTTAAAAAAAGGCTCAGATGCTAGCTCCTCTGTTTTACCATCCTACATGTTAAGCAGGGAACTTAATGAGCCAGCTTACATCTTTTCATATCTCTTTTTCTCATATTTTGTAAAATGAGAACAATAGGATCAGTCCCCTTGCCCTCAGAGCACTGTAGTGAACATCAAATGAGATAATGAATATGGAAACAATTTAGGGCATTGCTATTATTAATGTCATTTCTTTCTAAATCTATGTTTTTGGACTTCTATTTTCAAAATATGAGGGATTGTAATGGAATGTATGATGACATGATAAAATATGATATAGACAAGTGTTTGGTGTTAAATATACAAAAGTTGATTTAATTACTAATTTATTTTTAAGTATAGTCAAGCTTTATACAAATAAAATATGTTTAAAATAATTATCACGTGATTAAAATTTCAACAGTGATTTTCAGCCCTTCAGTGATTTTCATCACAGGCAGCCAGACTGCATCAAAGAGGACCACCTGCACCCAGAGGTGCAGCAGGAGATTTTGAGTGCAGGTGTGGATGGAGACTGGCTTCCCCTACCGAGCTCCACCACAGCTATGCATGTTACTTCTAGGCCCAAGCTCCTCCTTATCCAGACCAGAGAACATCTCTCCCTAGGTAGTTGTGCTGTTTGCATGATTTAATCAACATAAATCACTTAGCTTCATTGTAAACCCTTAGTAAATAATGACAATTATAATTATGAACAAATAATGTGAAAATAAAAATGGATTTGCCTCATTAAGTAGGCTTCCCTTGTGGCTCTGCTGGTAAAGAATCTGCCTACAATGCAGGAGACCTGGGTTCGATCCCTGAGTTGGGAAGATTCCCTGGAGAAGGGAAAGGCTACCCACTCCAGTTTTCTGGCCTGGAGAATTCCATGGACTGTAGAGTCCATTGGGTCACAAAGAGTTGGACACTCACTCATTAAGCATGAAAACCTTCCTCAGTCTCTTTTTTTCTCTATACATTATTATCCTTTTTCTTTTTTTACCTTTAATTCCTCAAAAATAGAACTAATATGGTATCTAAAGAAAAACAGTGTGGAGAAAAATTATAATGTTCATAATGAAATAGTTTAGGATTATGTGAAATAAATGAGATGGCATTATCAAATTTCCAGAGATGCATGTGTGTGTCTCTTTCTCTTTCATATACACATAGGAATATGAAAATTTTAGAGCAGATAAGGGAATTTTAAAGTGACTTCTACTAAAGATGGAGAGAAGTAGAAGAGGAATTTCTCTAATCCCTTTATTTTTTCCTTTTGAAAAAAGTCCCTGGTTGGAAAAGTATTTTGAACTCTTCAGATGAAAGACAGTCTGTGATGACCACAACTAACAGTTTGAGTAATCTCTTTGATTCACATTTTCTTCTTTTCACTAAATCCATCCTTCTAGAAAGCCATTTTCTAAACTTCCCCAAATACCATTTGAGCATGCAAAAGAAACTAGGTCATTAATAAACTTCAGACCCTTACCTTTACCTTGGGAGCAGTTAACATGTCTTAAGGGTATAAGAGGGCTTACCTGGGGGCTCAGTGGTAAACAGCAAGTGCAAGAGAGACAAGAGATGAGGGTTGGATCCTTGGGTTGGGAAAATACTGTGGAGAATGAAATGGCACCCCACTCCAGTATTCTTGCCTGGGAAATCCCATGGACAGAGGAGCCTGATGGGCTAGAGTCCACGGGGTCACAAAAGACTTAGACATGACTTAGCAACTAAACAACAAGGGTATAAGAGGCTGTTCATGCACTTGCTAGCTCTCCTTAGATAAACCTATGATTCTTCACTAATATAATACTTAGGATATTATATTCATTCAATACATATTTATTGGGGCTTCCCTAGTGACTTAGATGGTAAAGAATCTGCCTGCAATACAGAAGACCTGGGTTCAACCCCTGGTTGGGAAGATCCCGCAGAGAAGAGAATGGCAACCCACTCCAGTAATCTTGCCTGGAGAATTCCATGGACAAAGAAGCCTGGTGAGCTATAGTCCATGGGATCGCAAAGAGTAGGGCATGACTGAGTGACCAACACATACACATATATTTACTGAATAAAAGAGAAAACCCACTAGATAGAATGTTCTTAAATCTCAGTAACTTGAGAGATAATTTTCAAATGAAATGCTTTTTTTTCTATATCAATCTCTATTCATATTGACCTATTTACCATTCTTGTCATTTGCTTGTTAGCATTATTTTGCAGTCCCAAATTTTAGTATCAGAAGTGGCTCTGAATAGTTAAGGAATGTGAAGAAGTGTGCAAATAAAAGGAACAAAATAATAAAGTTTAAGAGCACAGTAACTGGGCTTAAAGATAAGACACAGAAGCATAAAGTTGCCCAAAGTGAACAGAGCATTATTCCACAGAGACAGGCTTTTCAGAAGCAGGAGGAACCAGAAGACTCACAGAAGGCAGAAATGACAATTGAGATAACCAAGGAGATACCATAGTGCTTTATAGCCAGCATTTTCATCTTTAATCATAGTGCCAATGGGGGTTCATTATTCTCTTCCTTTTTTTTTTAATAGATGAAAATTCAGACCAGTACCAATGTTACAGTAAGTACTTTTAAAAATTCTTAATCAAGTTAAGATGATTGATGATGATTCTTCCATAACTAATCAAAATGTCAGTGAAGAGCCTGAAAAGGCTCTGAGAATAAGATGTTTTCATAGGCTGTAGTTTTATCTTTATTGACTAGGATCCAAACTAAACCTTGAGCAACAGCAAAGAGGATACAGATCTTGCTTTCTAAGTTAATTTGCTTGGAAATTGATTATTCCCTGAAAGCTTCAGTTTAAAAGCTTTGGCTGCTTTTCTAAGTGCTCACTATTAAGGAAAGTTAAAAAAAAATGGGCAAAATCCACACATCGTGAGGACAAGGAATTAGTCAGTGATAGTTATTTGAAAACATTTTAACTTGAAAACAGCATAAAAAACGTGAGTGCAATTTTGTAGTTGATTTAATCCATATTACTAATTGGAACAGTAATCTTGCTGCAAGTGTGGTAAAGCTATGGTGGCTTCCCACTGTCGAAACCGTGGCTTTCCACAGCTTTGAGGGACAGGGAACGGCTGCCTTTCACCTTGCCTGTATGCACTGAAATGCACTGAGGTACCAGGCAAGGAGTCTCTGAGTCTCTGCTTCTTAAACTTTCTTAAAATTCCTAATGGGTTTTACAGAAGATTCGGGGCATACCTGGAGCACCTGGAGCAGTTTCTGGCACAGACACACTCACCGGTGGGAGCCTTTGTTCCTGTGACATCGTGTGCTGTCAGTGATAGTATGGGTCCAGGCCATGCCAACCTGGTGGCTTTTGGAAGGCATGAGGCAAACTTGTTGGCCTCAAGTTGATCCCTGACCAGATGATCACCAAGGTCGTATCCAGCTAAAAACATTAAGCATGAGGACAGGGCCAGAGAACTTGCTTAATCAGTGCCATAAATCTAGTCTTACCTCCTATGCAGAAGTGTTCTCATATAGAAGAACAGTGCACAAAGATGATTGCTTGGCCAGTGGCTATGTGCTTCCAGGGAGCTATGCCAAGGCCCTGGCTGTGCCATTCTCCAGCTGATGGTGCTGAGAAACTCTGGGTAAAAGGGAAAAAGATGAGACCCTCTTGTCAAGACATCAAAGAAGAGATATTGTGTGACTCCTCTGCAAATAAAGGGGCAAAATGGTGCTTTTAATTAACTAATCTACTCCTTAGAAGCCAGTCATTATGTGATAGAATGAAACACAATGTAGTCCAAAACACAACATTCCGATTCCGTGTTTTTCCATCAGGATACCTCCTGGATTACAGGATGTGATTACCTCTCGCAGTTGAAACGAATTGTTGCTACTACTGAAAGGACCATTATTGTCTGGGATTATAAAGCTCAAGGGAGCAGCCAGGTACTGTGTTAAGGGAAATACTCAAAGAAATTGGATTTTTTTTCCATATAGATAGGATATGAGCAACACACTTTCTCTATTGAACATCAGTTTCCTCATATATAAAATGAAAGTGAAGTGAAAGTTGCTCAGTTGTGTCTGACTCTTTGCAACCCCATGGACTATACAGTCCATGGAATTCTCCAGGCAAGAATACTGGAGAGGGTAGCCGTTCCCTTCCCCAGAAGATCCTCCCAATCCAGAGATTGAACCCAGATCTCCAAGACTGCAGGCAGATTCTTTACCAGCTAAGCCACCAGGGAAGCCCATAAAATCAGAGGTTAACTATTAATAGAATAGTCTAGTCCAGCAGTAATATTCTGAGCCTTAATTAAAAGGGAACATATTTTCTTTTAGCATATGTTTAATTTGTTTTGTTTTTGAGAGCGAGAGTTTGACTAGTTCATTTCTCATTTTACACCTTTCTCTGAATCCAAGTATTATCTTTGGTTATGCTCATGTTATCCAGTTCAGACTTTCCCTTCAGTCCAGCTTTATTTGGCAAGAGAATTACTAAAATCAAATACCTAATTGTGGCAAAAAAAAAAAAATCTAATGGGGTAGATGTCAATGTTAATCCTTTCAGTAAATGTTACAGCTTAACCATTTTACAGTATTTATTGAGCATCTGCAGAAACAAAGAACATGTTCCCTGTACTGAAACAAAACTCTGCTTTGAGGAATCTCATGACCAAACATAATATGTAATACAGTGGTACAGAAAATTATAAAGTAAAAAAGAACGAGAGCTCAGGGAGAGGTGAGATCACTAAGAACTGGGGTTATTTAAATATGCCCTCAGGAAGCAGGCTGACTTTGAAGGACATGGAAGATTAAGAAATAATTTACCCTTCCTCTGTGCCATACTAGTCTCAATGAAAAGTAAATTTCCAACAGCTGTTTTTAGGCAATGTGCAACAGAAAGCATAAAGCTGTGATCCTTACATAAAGGGAAACTGAAAAGTTTAGCTCCGTAAAGTCCCATCTTCATGTCTATGGACAATTCCCCGAGAACCACAGCTCAGAGTTGAGTTTGCAAAAGATCACACACAATCCTACAAAGTTAAGGAGACAGTGACTAGAGTGAAGCAGCTGGAGTCTGTCCACAGAAGGAAGCATCAGAAAGGTGTGTCCTATGCAGAGGGAGCAAAACATTTCAAGGTGAGACACCTGCCAGGGCACAAGGGCTGGACTTTTGAAGAACATGAGACTGCTGCTATTGGTGCTAAGTCGCTTCAGTCGTGTCCAACTGTGTGCGACCCCGTAGACAGCAGCCTACCAGGCTCCTCCATTCATGGGATTTTCCTGGCAAGAGTACTGGAGTGCATTGCCATTGCCTTCTCCAGAACCTGAGACTACTCAGGACTTACTGGATACCAGCCTCTCCAGGGCTGAGAAGCAGGAGAGTGGTGCTGGTCACGGGGACCACTGGAGAGATGGCCTTCACATGTAAACTGAGATGCCAGAAAGACTTTAAAATAAGAATGATATCCTAAAAGCCCAAATCAAAGTCTGAAAAAAAAATCCTTAGGGAAGATGAAGCATGGAATTTGAATATCACTAGATTGCCAGGAGAAATATCAATAACCTCAGATATTTAGATGACACCTTTCTTATGGCAGAAAGTGAAGATGAACTAAAAAGCCTCTTGATGAAAGTGAAAGAGGAGAGTGAAAAAGTTGGCTTAAAGCTCAACATTCAGGAAACAAAGATCATGCCATCTGGTCTCATCACTTCATGGGAAATAGATGGGGAAACACTGGAAACAGTGTCAGACTTTATTTTGGGGGGCTCCAAAATCACTGCAGATGGTGACTGCAGCCATGAAATTAAAAGACACTTACTCCTTGGAAGAAAAGTTATGACCAACCTAGATAGCATATTCAAAAGCAGAGACATTACTTTGCCAAGAAAGGTCTGTCTAGTCAAGGCTATGGTTTTTTCAGTGGTCCTGTATGGATGCAAGAGTTGGACTGTAAAGAAAGCTGAGCACCAAAGAATTGATGCTTTTGGACTGTGGTGTTGGAGAAGACTCTTGAGAGTACACTGAACTACAAGGAGATCCAACCAGTCCATTCTGAAAGAGATCAGCCCCGGGATTTATTTGGAAGGAATGATGCTAAAGCTGAAACTTCAGTACTTTAGCCACCTCATGCTAAGAGTTGACTCATTGGAAAAGAGTCTGATGCTGGAAGGGATTGGGGGCAGAATGAGAAGGGGATGACAGAGGATGACATGGCTGGATGGTATCACTGACTCGATGGATGTGAGTCTGAGTGAACTCTGGGAGTTGGTGATGGACAGGAAGGCCTAGCATGCTGCGATTCATGGGGTCGAAAGAGTCGGACACGACTGAGCGACTGAACTGATCTGAACTTATTGAGGCTCGGGAACACCTTGAGCCTTCTTGGAGTCTACAACAACAAAGTGTAAAACAAGTCCGGATTATTTCAAGGGAACACAAGAGTAAGTAAACTTCCAGCTAAAATTAAAAATTTCAATAAGAAATTTTGTATTTTTACAATATAGTATCCTAAATGTCTAATATTCAATGAAATTAAAAGATGAATTTCCTTGGAAGAAAACTATGACAAACCTAGGCAGTATATTAAAAAACAAAGACATCACTTTGCTGACAAAGGTCTGCCTAGTCAAAGCTATGGTTTTTCCAATAGTTATGTGTGGATGTGGGAGTTGGACCATAAAGAAGGGTGAGTGCTGAAGAACTGATGCTTTTGAACTGTGTTTCATTGGAGAAGACTCTTGAGCATCTCCTTAGACTGAAAGGTGATCAAACCAGTAAATCCTAAATGAAATTAACCCTGAATATTCATTGGAAGGACTGATGCTAAAGCTGAAACCCCAATACTTCGGCCACCTGATGCAAAGAGCTGACTCACTGTAAAAGACTGTGATGCTGGGAAAGATTGAGGGCAAGAGGAAGAAGGGCTAATAGAGAATGAGATGGCTAGATGGTTTCACTGGCTCAATGGACATGAGTTGGAGCCAGACCAGGAGATAGTGAAGGACACGGAAGCCTGGCATGCTTACATAGGGTTACAAACAGTTGGACATGACTTATCAACAGAACAACAAACGAACAACAACAAAACAAAAACTATCACCAACAAATGTGCCAAGATGATTTGGTGAGGTAAAGATTGTCTTTTCCACAGTGATGGGGCAACTGGATAACTACACATGAAATAACAAAGTTAGACTCCTAACTTACATCAAATCAAAAATCAATTTAAAGTGAATCAAAAATCTAAATGTATGTTAAAAAGTACATAACACTGAGAGAAAAGGTGTAAGCGTTCATCACCTTGCAGTAGGCGATGGTTTCTTAGATATTATACCAGAAGCACAAACATTAAGAGAAAAAGAAATAGATCTATTGGCTTAAAAAAAATTAAACATCTGTATGCCTCATGACATTCCATCAAGAAAGTGCAAAGATAATCCACTGAATGGAAGAAAATACTAAAATTTGTCTTTCTGATGGGAAACTTCTATCCAGAATATATAAAGAACTCTTGCAACTTAATGAAAAGACAAAACACTCAGTTAAACAGAAGCAAACTTTCTGAATAGATACTCACAAAAATACAAATGGCCAGTAGGCATATGAGAAGATCCTCAGCATCTTTAGCTATCAGGGAAATGCAAATCAAAACTATAATGAGATACAACTTCACCCCCAATAAGATGGCTATGATCAAAAAGTAAGACAGCAAGTGAAGAGATGGAGAAATTAAAACATTCATACATTGCTGTTGGGTATGCAGAATAACACAGTCTCTCCGAAAAACAGCCTGGCAATTCTTTAAAAAACAAATGAACAAAAAAGGAGAGCTACTATATAATTTAGCAATATCATTCCTAGGTGTCTACCCAAGAGAAATAAGAGCATATTCATAGAAGATCTTGCTGAAATTTATGTCAGAGAGTGGTTTGCCTATGTTTTCCTCTAGGAGTTTTATTGTTTCTGGTCTTACATTTAGGTCTTTAATCCATTTTGACTTTATTTTTAAATGTGTATGGTGTTAGATAGTGTTCAAAAAGTGAAAATAGAACTGCCATATGACCCAGAAATCCCACTGCTGGGCATACACACAGAGGAAACCAGAATTGAAAGAGACATGTGTACCTCAATGTTCATTGCAGCACTGTTTACAATAGCTAGGACATTGAAGCAACCTAGATGCCCATCAGCAGACAAATGGATAAGAAAGTTGTAGTACAATGCACAATGGAATATTACTCAGCTATTAAAAAAGCACACATTTGAATCAGTTCTAATGTGGTGGATAAAACTGTAGCCTATTATACAGAGTGAGGTAAGTCAGAAAGAAAGACACCAATACAGTATATTAACACATATGGAATTTAGAAAGATGGTAATGATGACCGTATATATGAGACAGCAAAAGAGACACAGATATAATGAACAGACTTTTGGACTTTGTGGAACATGGCGAGGGTGGGATGATTTGAAAGAATAGCAGTGAAACATGTATATTACCATATGTGAAATAGATCACCAGTCCAAGTTTGATGCATGAAATGGGGCACTCAAAGCTGGTGCACTGGGACAACCCAGGGAGATAGGGTGGGGAGGGAGTTTCCGAATGGGTAGACACATGTATACCTGTGGCTGGTTCATGTCAATGTATGGCAAAACCCACCATAATATTATAAGGTAATTAGCCTCCAATTAAAACAAATTAATTAATTTAAAGAAAGAACATGTTCATAGAAACTTACACATGGACGATCATTCATTCATAATAGTCATGAAGTGGAAACAATGTAAATGGCCATAAACTCAAGAGGAAAGTGCAAAGGCATATTAATTTGTTTTTTTTTTTATAAAGAGAGAGAGAGAGAGAGAGACTGGGGCCAATGCACCTGTACAGCTCTGGCCTCTCAGCTCACTAGATCAGTGGGCATCTCAGGCTGCCTGAGGACTTATATAGTTGACTGACTCAGTTGTCCCTAAGGAAAGCTCCACAATACCACCGAGGGTGCATGTCCAGGCCTGATATCACTCAGAACTCTAAGAAGATCAGAAAAAGGAGGTGTGATGGTACGATGATGGGAGGAAAGGGGGTGAAGCCCTGGGGAAAGAAGTCAAATCTTTGATGGAGCTCGCACAAGTGGTGGGTGCTCTTTCCTAGTGTTTCTGCTTCAAAACTGCCTGGAACTCAGCCCTACCTTTCAGGCTGTAAGGCTGCACATTTCTCCTTGGATCTTCGCTGGAGTCCCTACCTTGAATTTGCCTGGCTCGGTCTGTGTGGGGCTGACCTGATGAGGCTCAGTTTTGCTTCTCTGCTGAAAAGCCCAGCTGCAGCTCATCTCATAGATACAATTCTCCTTGTTTTGCATAGAACTTACATGCAGCTGCCCGGGCTCCAATTCAGCTTTGAGGTCTTGCCCTGGCTGGCATACACTTCCCAAGTAGCACCTCTTTGGGGAAGCCTGACCCCAAAAGATGGTGAAACTAATAAATTTGTACCTACGTAACCCATGACTTCTCTATAGCACATCATCTTTGAATTTCTTCTTTGCAGTCCCAACTTACTTAGTTCACTGCCTGGAATTTCAAAACAACCACAACAACAGCAACAACAACAAAAAGTGAAGTAGTGGAGTAATAGATAAATCATCTGGTCCAACTTTCCTTTTACAGGTGAGAAGGGATCCCCACAGTTTTGAACAGCCATGGGATTTTCCTATGTCACCTAAGTTTCTTTTTTTTAGAAGAGTTGGACATGACTGAGAAACTGAACTGAACTGAACTGAATGATGCCAAGATGATTTTAAAGAAGACAGCTGTTTGCTTAATGTATTTTAATATGTGGTGTGTCACTATCTCATGTCATATAGTTTGATTATAATCTCTTCCTTCTCACTCTCTTGTTTTCACTCTTGCTTTTCAATCTCATAGAAACGTCTATGAGACGCACTGTGTTGAAAGAACTTCTTCCTTGCTTCAGTACCCCTGCTTCTTCTCTTTTTCCCATGTCATATTACCCCCAAGATGGGTCATCTCTTAAATCTCTGTCCTTCAAAACTTGAATCTCAGGTAGACGCAAAGCCCTGCTTTACTCCCTTGCAGTGGCTAAACACTGCTAGAGAAGGACTCAGTATCAACTATTTGGCATCGTTACAAAGTAAGGTTCTGCCACCTCACTTGAGCACTCAGTGTCTTCTATCACTGTTTCTGATTCTTGCCAACTCACTTTCCCATTCCTGGCAAGTGTTTCTTTTCATTAGATTAATTTCTTTCTGTTTCTGAGAATACTGAATCTGGAAGGTTTGTCCTCTTTCAAATTTCAGCCTTAATTAAGCTTTAACTAAGAATGCAACACTACTTCCTTCCTTTCTTTGTTCCTCTCTCTAAAAACAAAATCTGACACTCTCTGTATCCAACATCTCCCATCCTCTCCTGCCTTGTCCAGAGCAAGGCTTCTTCCCTTTCTCTCTTTTTTGGACATTATTCTCTTCTCCTAGGATCCTCCTTTTCAATCTCCTCTGAATCCTCCTCTCAACCAATTCAGATCCCAGATCCAAGGTCAACATCCATGACCATGGGACCCAAAGTGACCTCTTGAGTAACTCTTTATCACAGAGCTCTGGCTTATTTTTTAAAGTGTACATCCCATTATCTGGAATTATCTGTTTTATTCATCTGTCTCCCCCAACTGGGATAGTAGTTCCACAAAGTCAGAAACTTTTGTTCATCACTAACAGCCAGAGCCTAGAATGATTCTTGCCATATTGTAGGTGCTCAATAAATATTTGTTGAATGACTGAATGAAACTGTCAATATGTTCAAGTTTTATTCATTCTATAGGAAACAAGAGAGATTTAAAAAATTTTAAATAATTTTTAGCTCTGGCTTATTTTTTAAAGTGTACATCCCATTATCTGGAATTATCTGTTTTATTCATCTGTCTCCCCCAACTGGGATAGTAGTTCCACAAAGTCAGAAACTTTTGTTCATCACTAACAGCCAGAGCCTAGAATGATTCTTGCCATATTGTAGTGCTCAATAAATATTTGTTGAATGACTGAATGAAACTGTCAATATGTTCAAGTTTTATTCATTCTATAGGAAACAAGAGAGATTTAAAAAATTTTAAATAATTTTTTCTTCTCTCTTAGGTAGAAACTAAGTTCCAGGAAAGCAATGGCTATATAGCTTAGTGAACCCAGTTTGATAATACAGAGCCAGCATGATAGATGCTTGCTGAATATTTCTGGATACATGTAGATGTTAGGATATTTTTCTCCTTGTAAAGTAATTGGGACTTTGATATTAGATTTGCCTATTTACCACTCATTTTTATTTCAATGGTCTTTTAACATCTGAACATTTTTTTTTTGCTTCCTGTTAATATTGCCTTACAAATTCAAGAAAGGAATATTCATAGTAATATATCAGAAAATCTCAGTATTTATTGGGCCAGAGATAGATACCTTATACTTTTCTCCAACAAAACACCCAAAAGCACAATGTTGGGCTCACAGCAAGTGTTCATTTACTTCTACTTAGTTAACTTTGTTTTTTTCAAGTTCCTTTAACAGCAGGAGTATCTAAAATGAAAAACATCAGAAAAGCAAAATCTTATAAAGAGTAAAGAGCAATATTTAAATTTAATATTTAGATATTTAGAGCAACACAATAACATTTAAAGCATTCTTCTGTTTCTAGGAAAACTATTTTGTCATAAAACCTGTGGATCATTGCCTCCTCTGTGTGTGTGTAGTGTCTCTGCCTGACCAACTCTGCCGAGATGATATCCTCTTGGGGGATGATGGTGGTTTTGTGAGCAAATTCACAGTAAATAGTGAAGATTTTGGATTAAAGCAGGCAAAATCAAAAAAAAGATTACAGAATCAGGTCTTAGACTCAAAGAACTTCAAAAGGTAAGGATATTATATGGGTATTCCAATAGTTTTAATATAGACATTGTTCAAGTATTTATATAATGAAAATAATATGCCAGACCCCATAGTAGATATTTTAAATACAAAGCTGAAAAAGAATTTCTTTTTTTTTTTTTTTCACCTCAAGGGATTTTCACTATAACAGGGAAGACAGGAAAATCAGCAACTGAAATCCCTATTTCAAATGCTATTGACAGTTAAAATCTACAGATACTTGAATGAATTAAAGAGTTCAATGAAAAATTAAATCATAAAAAAGGAAAAGGTACATATGACTGTTTGCTGCTGCTAAGTCACTTCAGTCGTGTCCGACTCTGTGTGACCCCATAGACGGCAGCCCTCCAGGCTCCCCTGTCCCTGGGATTCTCCAGGCAAGAACACTGGAGTGGGTTGCCATTTCCTTCTCCAATGCATGAAAGTGAAAAGTGAAAGTGAAGTCGCCCAGTCATGTCTGACTCTTAGAGACCTCATGGACTGCAGCCTACCAGGCTCCTCCATCCATGGGATATTCCAGGCAAGAGTACTGGAGTGGGGTGCCATTGCTTTTTACTAGTATTTAAATATGCAAGAAGATTCTATACATAAAAACAATGGATACAGGACTCAAAAAGTTTGATAGATTTGACTATACACAAAATCAAAAGATAATATCTTGAAAATAAATAGCAAACTGGGATAAATATAAAAATATGACAGGGGTTACTAATCTTTAATAGGTATTAGAATTCAATTAAAAAATAATTTCTCAAGATAAAAATTGGCAAAGATGATGAACAGATAATTTACACACATACCCACACAGTAGAAATAGTCAATGAAAGTTTCAAACTGATCATCAGGCAAAAATGCTAACAACAGATGTCTCCAACTGAAGAGATTATGGGTGATTTCTGTTGTCGTCTTTATAATTGTAGTGTTTTTGAAGTTTTTAGAGTAAGGTATATATTAATTTTATTAGCAAAAAAACAGACTTTTTACTAAATACAACGTTTTTATTAATCAAAGAAGTGCAACTTAAAGTCATATACAACTTTTCACTTATAAAATTAGAAAAGATTAAAAATGGGTACAATGCTGTGAGATAGGCATTCTCTCTTACTGCTTGTGGTGAAAAAATGAATTGAATCCCTTTCTGGAAAGCAGTTTATGCAGATGCATCAAGGATCTTAAAAAACATTTATACATTGAGACCGGTGATCCCCATGTGTTTAAAAATTTAAGCATGATTATCACAGCATTATTTCTAATAATGAAACATTCAGGATCCAACAATGGGGGAATGATTAATTTAAATAAGGAACCATTTAAATAAATAATTCATGCATTATAAAAGTGTGTAATATAATATAAATTATATAAGTATATTTACATATTTTAAGTGTCTATACATGTGTAATATATTTATATGTAAATACATTTTTATCAGAGTCCTAAAAAATATTTAAGGCATCAAAGACATGCAATAAATCACAGTATAAACATATTAGAGGATGCCATACATCCCCATTAAATTATGTTTTGAAAAATATTTAATAATATGGAAAATATTCATAATATAATATGAAGTAAAAATACTTTTGTTTTTCTATGTACATTTGAATCTTGTTTAATTTAAAAAATGCACAGATATCCATATGTATATGTGCCCATGTGTGTCTGTGTACTTCTACATAGAAAGAAAAATGCTGAATGGAAATATACCCAAACATTGACAATGATTCTCTTTGGAACCTAAGAGAAGTGACTTTTATTTTCTTCTTTATGTTTTTCTACTTTTTAAATTTTGTACAAACAAAATTTTTCTTTCACAATAAGAAAAAAATCTTAAAAATACAAGATTATATTTTGTTATTAATATAGCAAATGTTTTATCCCAGAGTTAGAATATGTAATTAAAAGCTCATTTATAGCTATTGCTACAACAGAATTAAGACTAATCCATTGCTGAAACCCTAAGAATGACATAATACTTGTCTGGCTCCATTTTCCATCTCTCATATATGAACAGTATGCCCTAGTTCCACCAAAGTACTAGCCTCTAATGGGAGACTTTCCCAAAATATGATGGGCTGTTCTATCCATTATCAAGCACTTTATTCCTATT